>JAVTVY010010637.1:0-46136 GCA_036873755.1 Hanleya hanleyi | reverse complement strand
CGTTTTCCCGGAAATAAATCTGAACACAATGTTCTATTTTCACATTCGTTTCGCATAAACACGCATCGATATTGAAGATTATGCTGAACTCCATTTGACTTCCTGGTTTACCACAAACAAACAGGCCTATAATACACCACTACACGTCCTGGCACTCTATCTGTAATTTTTATGTGGGGGCATGGGCAGTTAGGAGTGCCGAAAAGTTGGGAGGCCCAAAGATATTCGCCCTCCCCCCTCCCCCTAAATCAAAAGTGAGGGGGGGGGGGGGCGCTTCCGACCCCACTCGCCACTGTGACCACAAGCTAAACTTCGAGATCCATATATCTGGTATTTCGAAACAAAAAGGGGCAAGGCAAATTAATGTTTTGAAATGTCTCTGTCGGTTATTGGATTTAAATTCATGGCTCACCATTCTTAGAAATTTTATGTTGTCTATGTGTAATTACTGTCCCGTTGTATGGAAGTCCTGCGCCAAGACATCAAGCAATAAGTTAAAAATCTGCAAAAACGGGCATTCAGATTTGTCCACGTATGAGAAACATTTAGATCGGGCTAGTATTCCCACTCTTGAAATAACCAGTTTCCGTTTAGTGGCGATTGGAGTTTTCAAACTTCTTAATGATCTCAGCCCAAAATGTATGTCGGATTTGTTCATGATCAATCTCCGTTCTAGTCATGGAAACGGCAAACAAGTGATAGTCCCCAGGTTTAACGGGACAACTTACGGTAATCAGTCGCTTAGATACGAGCGTACAGTAAGAGACATTTTAGTCCATTTTAGTCAATTAGTTAATTTTATATATGAAGTCACGATCGTTGTGCTTGTTATGAAGTTTTAAGGTGACTCCCTGGTTGCAAGAATGAGTGCTCTGCGTAGCTCTTTGCGCATCACAATTACCTCCCTTGTAATCGTACTCTTGTGAGTGAATGGCTAGAATGAGATTCTTTAACAGGCAGCGCTTACGTTTCAGTGACTCGTTTTAGTAAGCAATTGATAAATTTTGCCTTGTGACGTCAAGACGTCGAATGGCAAACTCTTTGTTGGCGTGACATTTGTCGACGTCACGACGTTGCATTGTTGGCACTTCATGAAAAATGGCGGGAAAAAGTGTGGGTACAGGTGGCTTCAGAGCTCTATTCAATGTATATCTCAAGTGTTGGGTGTTTACATATTATTCACATTGTACCAACTTGCCACAGGCACACGTTATTCAAGCTGAAGATTAGAAAAAAGTATTACGCTATGCCCCATTTTTTATATCAATTTCTGATATAGGCTTATCTTCGGGAGCCATACAAAAAATATTTAAAAAATGATATGACTTTGTACCGAAACCAGGGAGCCACCTTAATCAACATTGTAATTTATGTCGGTAAATAGCCTCAGGATGATGTTTTCTTGTATAGCTCACCGACATTTACATAAATCTGGTCTTACTTGAAAAAACATGAAACTCATTATACATATGATTTGTGGTAACAAATTACCCACAGGATCCGGGGTTCGTGTTGTTTCACGCGCTTTGTGGTCAAGTTTTTGGTCCCCGTAACAGCTAGAAGCTTAAAACATGCATATATACTTGGTTAATGTTTTGAAACCTTTCAAAACACGTAGAAATTGTTTTATATGAGTATCAAATTTGAATACATCGTTGATATGCTTACCTCAATCATAATTTTAGCAAGTTTCAGATGAAAATATTCACGAGCGATGGCAAACATGTAAACATATAGGGAGATTAAGACCAGAACTGAGACACAGACTTGTCAAAACCTGAGACAGGCCAGCGTCATCCTGAGAGTTCCGGCCGGAACTATGAGGACGCGGAACTCTGAGAATACGACAACGCCGTCCGAATCACACTGGCGAACTCATCATCAATGTTAGGCTATTGGCATAACCTATTGGGGGAAAAGCTTTGTATTTTGAGCCCCCTGCTGTGTCTTAGACACGTAGAGAGCGGGTATGCTTCTTATTCATTTATTCGCATTTCCCTTGCCGCAAGATCGCCTAATACAGTTTTTAAGAGAAAACAAGAATATTTTCTTCAAATCTTCCATTTCTTTGAGTAATCATCTCCATGAAAAAACGAAAATATAACCCTGGCCAGATAAGTAAAAAACACTGTTGTGAGACAATTTGTAATATCCTCACTTGCCAATATTCTTGGGAGGATCAAAGAACATGCAGTTATGATTTCTTGTCGTGGCTTTATGTTAGTTCTAACACAAAATAAGAAATGACACTGACAGGATAAGCCGTAATATTTTGTGTGTGCGGTGTCCTAGAGCATGCTCCCCAATTTAATTTAAATTTTAGGCTTCATTTCCCGCAATCTAGTGCATTTTGAGCACTTTTTTGAGGTACTATTCCTCACCATAACTTGGCGTTTTAACAGTTCCAAAAAGCTACGAAAAAAAATAGAACAATTTTTGGAAAGCTTCCCATTTTAATTCATACTGCATCCTTTGGTGATATATTTATAGCAGATTTCACAGTTTGGGAATTAAATGAGAGTTTGAAAGCGCAATGTGTGAGTGGGGCACAAAGGGTGATGTGCCCCGTCATATATTGAAGTGGGGGCAGGCACCTCCTTCCGTTTCCTACACCACTGCTAGATGGTCGGATTCCTTAATAAACGCCAGAGATTGGTTGTACCGTAAATGGTGCATTAACTCATCATTCCTTTGAATATTAGTTAGCTTGGAGCCTTCCAGTAATTCAAAGCATGCAAATGAGAGGTACAGGTTTGTACACTGAACATATCATCAACCTTACTCTGGAAATGGAGGTAAAAAGTTGTTTCTGCTGAGTAACTTTGGATTCATTCAAGATAAAGTTCTAAAACCAAGAGGCGATCATGTACATGTAAGTCTGCATTGAATGATGCCAAAAAGACTATTATTGGCATGCATCTACACCAAATATGCATATCAGACTTACTAATATTACATGTATTATTATTTCTAGAGGGAGGTTATCCCTAACTGTTGCCAATACCTGTGGTCGAACCCCCAGAAGCCCAACTGGAACTGCGCTTGAGGCATCAAAAAAAAAACCCATTAAGTTGGCAAAAAAAGTAAGCACCCCCCTCCCGAACCACAAGAAAAAAATGATATGAATTCGTGTATATATGCATTATGATATCAGGACTGACTCTGGACTGTGTTATTCAGTAATATGATACAGTGAATGAATGGCCAATCTAATTTAGCCACCATCCAGATTGTCTATATTTACGTGATGTGAACAAACGCTCTTTAACAGCCATCATGTATGGGTTGGTTGGTCATGCAAGTGTACATGCGACACATCTGCGGTACTGGCACATCAGTAATACAGTTGTATCACGAAATACATATTCAGAAGATACCTATATCTACAAATAGTATATGTTGACTCTCACTATTTCTTCTTTCTATTGACTATGTTATCTTGAATTATTTTTCTGGGAAGCCCGTTAGCCGAGCGGTTTAGATCACCGACATATAGTGCTTGAAGTTGGGTGCCTTACTCTGATGGTTGCTGGTTCGCATGGGACTCGACCAATTCTCAGCGTTAGAATCTGTGCTGAGATAGTTTACTTACAAAATAACGAAAATACTGTTATCTTAACCCGATGAAATATTACCGAAAGTTTAAGCAAATTCTTACCTGCATGAATGAACGTTCTCTATTCCTTCGTCTTAGTTTTGGGTGTGACGATGGCTATCACTCATACGTGAATGCGTTACACATATTGCGGTTATTCAGGTTATATCTATACCCATGCGTTGTTCGCTCATAGATCCTGCAATGGACCGTGTCGGTCGAACCTGTTCTGCACATTGCAGTTAACAGCATGTGTTTTCACAATGGTAATATTTTGCCCGTGGCTATTTTACAGTTTTATTAGTTTATTCTTGGTCCCCTTAATCTCCTTGTTCGAATATCATACGTGTGAAGATTAAAGGAATGCTTCACTCAGTTCAATTGCGTTTCTATTATAGAGGTTTTTACTTTAAACTAGAGCCTATAGGCTTTTTTTATATATCGATGTCTGTGAATCATAGAAATGATTGATATTGATTGGTATTTGTCATGCCTGTCATCAACAGGATACATCTGAACTTCACCACGGTATTTGGGCAAAACCTAAATGGTCAAGTATTGTCAAATGTCAAATACAAGAAAATTTTAATTTTCCTTTAAACAGGTGGGAACATTTTTCATGAATGAAGAAAAATGTCAAGAACGTGATGAAGTAAACCTTTGTTCTCGAGTTAATGAACAGATATAAAGTTCATAAATGACCCCTTTCTCAGTTAAATTTGTAAATGCATGCTTTCTATTTCTCAACTGTTTAACTGAATGTAGCTGTTTCAGACATGTATCAAACAGGGCAGACAACTCCATGGGATAAATGCCATATACATGTAGGGGAGACAACTCTGAATAGTTCAACCTCATAGTAAAATCAGAACTAGATTCAGTTTGGGGGGACTGTGACCTTGCCCTTTGAGTGTGTGAGTGAGTGAATAGAATTTAACGTCGCTTTCAACAATATTTCAGCTTTATCACGATGAACCATCTAAGCACCACCCAGCCAAGTTGCGTTCCTGCTACTTCAAAGAAGAAATCTTTGCAGCAGCATGGGAACAGACACTCTCCATTCACTCTCTAAAACACTGAGGACAGCACACAAGACACTTGAACTTTGACCGCAAATGAATAGGATTCCTCTTACCCTGCCGGTAATGTATATCCAAAGTTTGGTACCAATCCACACCATCGAACTGCAGATATCACACGGACAACAAATGTTAATGGATGGATAGACGGATAGTTGGACAGAACTCATAATCGTATACATAAGGCCTTGTCTTCGATTAGCATATAAAAATGTGACTCAAACAGTTCCGGATTTGGGGACAGTGACATCTATTGGCAAATCGTTTATAAGCATATGCATGATTCTTGTGTTTTTCAAGATTTTGGGAATCCTTTAAAAAAATTTTTTTCAAGTTTCGGGTCGCTACCACTTCTGTTCGGTCAGGTTACCGCGAACAAAGCATATTTTCATTTTGGCTTTATCGTCAAATTTATGACAAAAGAGATGATTACAATTTCGACAAGCTACCCTTATCCCTTTTTCCCTACATATCTCGCACAGTAGCATCTGCTAGTTCCTGTGTTGAATGCGATGATTTTAATCAACGTCACAAAACATTGTTGCAGAAACTTATAAAACAGGGCTATTCCAACAAGCGCCTCCACTCAAAGTTTCTCAAATTTGATGATACATATTGCATGCTGATAGCAAAATACGAGCTTAGCGTGCAAGATCTATGGCCTTACGTTTTGTAACTTGCGTCTAATTCCGCTTAACCCGGGGCTAGGGGCTGTATGAACCGATGCACTTCAAGATAATCATGGTGGTCATATGAACAGTCACAATCAAAGCGTGACGGAGATACATCATTCTCTAGATGACTTTACAATGATTATTATGGATTAAGAATACTGATCAGCGATACGAATTTATGTCTTGTCGGCATCATTGAAAACTGTTGACCGCTTCTCTCTTGCAGAAAACTAGCGTATGTTTATGTATACTTTGATTGTCCTTTTGTATTTGGTGCTGATACTGTTATATGGAATGGGTCTTTGGATTATGGACGCGGATATTCTTTAATGGATGACGGCTGAATTAGGAATGACGGACTAGACGCTAGTAATTACCCTAATTTGGGAACAACCTCTATTCAGCGCGGCAAATTTTGGGGGGGCAGGGGAAACGCACCCAAATTAGTGAAAATACGTATTCTGGCAAAGTAGGTAAGATTTTACTAAAATATGACGCTTAAATGACATAACTAAACTTTGATTATCAATACAAGAAAAATAGATATAGATACTCTTTTTTGTTTTTTTTAGTCCTAATTTGGGTACAACGTTTAATATATCAAGGGGTAATCTGAAGCCCTGGTTACTATATCTTATGCGTGAAAAATCCAGGTTGGAATTTCAGTTGGGGCGGGACACCATGCCAATTTTGCTGGCTACAGGGAGTTAAACTGACTATTTCGTTACCCTCTGACCCATGTATACTTCTTCATAACCCATATTTGTTAAAAATAACAAGCTGAGGTCATTCCTACTATGCTTTGGGGTGCCTTTAATTGAATGAGAGGCTTTTTACCTCCGTCGATCAGACGGAGGTCTAGGAACGCAACGTGAAATCTCCCGCCAAATAATTGTCATATGGGGAACCCACGACTCATAGTATTTCCAATAGGGATCGTCATGATTCCCGACGAAATCTTGCACTTTTTCTTTGGACACAATTGAAATAATGGGGTTCCCCATTGCAATGCATTGCAGTGGGCCTTGCTTCTGTAGTCGGGTTCCACCTCAATCTCGAAACCAGATCTATCCGGTCCTGTCCTGCATCCACCGAGAGATTGAACATGGCGGCCCTCCAGTTTGGAGAGACGGACAATGCGATTTTTCGCTTCTTCTCTCCCCCGATAGACTCCATTCCAAATTGAAACTTTTTGAAACTTTTTGGAACCATTTGAAACGAATTGAAACTCACAGCGAGGCTGAACCCAAATCGCTGAACCTCAAACGACGTTGCCAAATCAGGTCAGATTTCCCATCAATTTTCTCTCCCCCCCCCCTTTGGCTAAACTACACCCGTTCTCTCCCTCTTTTCCCCATCAAACGAAAGCTTGTGAAAATCTAGCAGGCAGGAAATATTCCCTTTCCACCAGCAAACACGTTATTAGGCTCTATTTCCCGAAATAAAATTTACGGTGGGGAAGGTCACCAAGGTCGCGCAAACCAAGACATGTTGTTGTTTTCCATTTCCGGGTTTGTATTTTGAGTCATTTCTTGTTTCCAAGAGTGTTTCATTACTCCAGATCTATGCGAACATGTTCTATGACATATGTTCTAACGCAGGTCAGTCTCGTTCCATCGAACTATAGCCAATTAGTCGTTAAATCAATAACCGAACAAAGGGGGCGTGGTCCATGTACTTGTAATGTTGTGTAAAGCTGTAAAATGCATGTTTTATTTTCGTTTATTTTTTATTTTGCTGCATGTTTGGACGCGGAAAAAGTATCCGTAATCTTCCACTGATATATAACGTAGATGGCAAACCTGTCTCATAGTCTGTGAAACCCAAATTGTATGAAAATTCAACGCAAACAACATGTGCTATTTTTCTTTGTTTTTATTCAAAATTCATGTTTACTTTTGGGTCAAATTTATATTTCCATGCTTGATTGAGACTGGAAATGCATTGAAACTTCCACCAGCATGTCCCGTAGCCCATAAGACTTACGTGGTCTGCCAAATCAAAATTGTGCGATTTATCAACGCGCAGCACATGTACCAAATTCATGTATTTATTATGTAAAATGCAGGTTTGCTTTTTTCTGCAAATTCATATTTCCCTGCCTGTTTCACATTAAAAACCCATTAGCAAAGTTTTGATAACATGTGGCGTAGATGATAAACCTGTCACGTAGTCCTTGAAATCCAAATTGTGCAAAAATTCAACGCAAACAATTCATATTTCCTTCCTTGCTTGGGAATGGGAATGCATTGGAAAACTTCCGCCAACATGTCCCGTAGTCCATAAGACTTTCACGTAGTCTGCCAAATCAAAATTGTGCGATTTATCAACGCGCAGCACACGTACCAAATTTATGTCTTTGTTATGTAAAATGCAGGTTTGCTTTTTTCTGCAAATTCATATTTTCCTGCCTGTTTCGGACTGGAAAACAATCAATAAAGTTCCGCCAACATGTGTCGTACATGATAAACCTGTCACGTAGTCCGTGAAATCCAAATTGTGCGAAACTTCAACACAAACAACATGTACTATATTGTAGTATTTTTGTGTAATAGTCCGGTTGATTTTTGGGTCAAATTCATATTTCCCTGCCTGTTTCGGACTGGAAAACCATCAGCAAACTTCTGCAAACATGTGCTGCTGCCCATAACAGTATCATGTAGTTCACAAGCCAAAAAACGTGTGATTCACAGCAACATGTCACATGTATAAGCTTATACATGTACAATGTCATATATGGCATGTTTACTTTTGAATTAATTTCATATTTCCAGTCATGGCATTTACCTGGAGAGCACTGAAAAACTTATGCAGACATGTGCCGCTGCCCAGTCCACAGACCACTAATCCTGCAATTTACAGCGACATAGCACATATACATGTACAATGCTTTGGCATATGTTTACCTTTAAATTTATTTCATAGTTCCAGCCATAAACTTGATGTAAGATACAATAATCTTCTGCCAACATGTTGTAAAGTCCATAAACCTGTCACGTAGGTCATGAAGCACATAAGCATCAGAGTCAGTGATTGGCCACAACCCCCCCTCCCCCCCCCTGATTCCTCAGGAAATAAACATTACGCATGTAATGATGACCGGCAGAGTGATACATGTGTCAATCGGTCAGACATTTTCAAGGATGCCCAGTTTTACCTCAAAACAACCATGCCGGACTTCATTCCTTCTCTCAGAATAATTGGATCTAACTTTTACAAAACCTGCAGCCCCCAATAGCTCCTGGATCTAGACCACATAAATGAAGGGATCTAGTTTATCGGTGCTATGCCAAAAATATCATGTAGAATGGGTTGTGTGGATAATATCAGATTCATGAAAGTTGAAGTCCTGCAGCATGCTCCACAAATATCATCAAAGGTCATAAAACTTTCTGGTCTGCCCTAGTGTGGGTCTATACTTGTTTGTTTTGGGTTTCTTTTTTACAAAATTATCTCCCTTGACCAGGTGAGGACTTGAATGTGTCAGAAATGATTTAGCTTCTAGAAACAAAGACTTCATTTCCTGAGTACCATGGTGTTATATATTGTTATGATTGGCTTAACTTTAGCTGCTGAAGATATTTCTAATTTGAGGATACTGGGCAATCATACTAAATTTATTTTCATAACTTCATTTATTTTCACAATAAGCAACATAATCGAGATTAGCAAGTGAAGTTTTACAACATAATATAAAACGCATCATGGATCTCCTTCAGTTTAGTATAGACATATATACCCTTGGATATCTGTTACCCTGATTGAGTCATAATATTGTCTGTATTATATTGATGTCGACAAGGAATATACATAATTATTTGATAGTATTATTAATTGTATGTTGTTTATGATTAACATGAACTTTTTATTCGCTGGAATCCAGCCATTTGTTCCATATGGGCAATATTCTCATCAGCCATCACCATTCAATATGAATGTGATACATGTACAAGTCCATGGTAATTGATACATTATGGTGAAGGTGACCTGTAACACCAGTATACAAAATTATTCCGAGCTCATTGAATCCGCACATGATGCTGAGACAGATCAGAACGAAGTGTCGGTAAAATCAGATGTGTTTTGTAGAGGATTCTGTCAATGAGGATGCTATACTGTACACATACAAAATATGAAGTGTCGATGTGTAGGGCCTATAGCATAAAATCACAAGCAAGTTGGTAAAACTAGGCGCACCGGGTCTCATTTCTGCCGCTAACGTGTTGATTTGGGTGGGGGTGTCCTCTCATGGGGAGGTGTGGGTGGGAAGGGGCCTAATGTCTCAAGCAGTATTCCAGGTTTTCCATCAATATACTCTATTCCATACCCCAATATTTCAAGCACGTGAAATCAAAGAAATATTATTTGCGGGGAATGTGACTTCCACATCCCTAGCTGCAAATGCTAGTGGGGAACCGCAATCTCACGTTAATTACCATTGGTGAAATTCACGTCAACAAATGCAAAATTGAGCTTGGCATCCGGCCCTATGTTATTCAGTGATGTACTATTCCCCTACTGACCCTGTTGCCTCGACGGAGGTCTTTGCGCTCATTCAGCGCTTGTTCATACCTACAGTGCAGAGAGTGAATATGGCTCGTGAATAAAGATCTCTGGCTACAGCATTGGCATATGATTGAATGTTTACAAATATATTTCTTGCTGTCATGCTTGTTTGACTACACAAGTCAACTTTCTTTCATCATGATTCACATTCAAAATTCTTTATAGAAGAGAGGGCTGGTTACCGTACAGGATTCGGATATGACACTTGATCAAGCTGTTGGTAATTAACTCTTTATCATACTGTGGATTAATGAGAAAGGAATTTATGGCCAATATGTTAAGTTTATTTCATCAGTCATGGTACCTATTTCCCGTTAAAAACCTGTGCAGGCTAGCTCAGTTCATAGTAGGCTCCATGTTATGATGAAAGCCTACTTGTACATGTATATTACATTGTTTTGAAGTCCATTCAGGTCTGGTCTCCAAAACTGGGTCAGCTGCATTGCTGTGTTACATTGCTGAAGAGGGCCTCAAGGAGAGAGAACACTCAAATTCATTTACCAAAATTCCCTTTTAAACACAGTGAAAACAAAGAAATGAGGACAGTGATGAGGTACATGCAATTGGAAATGTAGTATACAAAAAAATATACATTAATAATGGCCAAACAAGCCATTTCATGTCAACAAAATGCGAAATACACAGACAAAAAAATCAACCAGCATTTTCCTCTTGAAGTCACTGATTTAGCAGACGAAAGTCTCTAGTCTAGCAGACGACATACTTTGAACTAGAAACTAGCAAACCCTCAAAAACAACAACTGAGCACTTAAAAAACATCAAGGCACATCTACTATATTCCGCTTATGTAAAAGAAGTACAAAACTAATTCAAAAGACAAAAAAGGTTATCAAGAAGAAAAAGCTTCAGAACTATTTCTTTCAAGAACTTTGTTTTGTGCAAGAGTAAACCGGGCACTTCCTGTTACAAGAGTTACAGCTCCCCTATATATATCTGGATGACCCTACAGGGTCATCAGGCCCTAACGGGTCTACATCGATATATAACTAAAGACTGTATCAACCATATCTTACCACTAAAGACTGTATCAAACATCTCTTACCACAAAAGACTGTATCAAACATCTCTTACCACTTAAGACTGTATCAAACATCTCTTAACACTAACGACTGTATCAAACATCTCTTACCACTTAAGACTGTATCAAACATCTCTTACCGCTAACGACTGTATATCAAACATCTCTTACCACTTAAGACTGTATCAAACATCTCTTACCACAAAAGACTGTATCAAACACCTCTTACCACAAACGACTGTATCAAACATCTCTTATCACTAAAGGCTGTGCATCAAATATCTCTTACCACTAAAGACTTATCAAACATCTCTTACCACGAAAGGCTGTATCAAACATCTCTTACCACTAAAGACTGTATCAAACATCCTTTACCACTAAAGACTGTATCAAATATCTCATACCACTAAAGACTGTATCAAACATCTCTTTCCCAATAAAGACTGTATCAAACATCTCTTACCACTAAAGACTGTATCAAATATCTCTTACCACTAAAGACTGTATCAAATATCTCTTACCACTGAAGACTGTAGCAAACATCTCTTTCCACTAAAGACTGTATCAAACATCTCTTACCAATAAATATTGCGCACCAAACATCCCTTCCACTAAAGACTGTATCAAATATCTCTTTCCACTTAAGACTGTATCAAACATCTCTTTCCCAATAAAGACTGTATCAAACATCTCTTACCACTAAAGACTGTATCAAATATCTCTTACCACTAAAGTCTGTATCAAATATCTCTTACCACTAAAGACTGTATCAAATATCTCATACCACTAAAGACTGTATCAAACATCTCTTTCCCAATAAAGACTGTATCAAACATCTCTTACCACTAAAGACTGTATCAAATATCTCTTACCACTAAAGACTGTATCAAATATCTCTTACCACTGAAGACTGTAGCAAACATCTCTTTCCACTAAAGACTGTATCAAACATCTCTTACCAATAAATATTGCGCACCAAACATCCCTTTCCACTAAAGACTGTATCAAATATCTCTTTCCACTTAAGCCTGTATCAAACATCTCTTTCCCAATAAAGACTGTATCAAACATCTCTTACCACTAAAGACTGTATCAAATATCTCTTACCACTAAAGTCTGTATCAAATATCTCTTACCACTAAAGACTGTATCAAACATCTCTTACCACTAAAGACTGTATCAAATATCTCTTACCACTAAAGACTGTATCAAATATCTCTTACCGCTAAAGACTGTGTATCAAACATCTCTTACCACTAAAGACTGTGTACCAAACATCTCTTACCACTAAATACTGTATCAAACATCCACCACTAAAGACTGTGTACCTAACATCTCTTACCACTAACGATTGTGTATCAAACATCCCTTACCACTAAAGACTGTGTATCAAACAACTCTTACCGCTAAAGACTGTGTACCAAACATCTCTTACCACTAAAGGCTATGTACCAAACACCTCTTACCACCAAAGAATGTGTACCAAACATCTCTTACCACTAAAGACTGTGTACCAAACATCTCTTACCACTAAAGACTGTGTACCAAACATCTCTTACCACTAAAGACTGTGTACCAAACATCTCTTACCACTAAAGACTGCGTACCAAACATCTCTTACCTCTAAAGACTGTGTACCAAACATCTCTTACAAATAAAGACTGTGTATCAAACATCTCTTACCACTAAAGACTGTGTACCAACCATCTCTTACCACTAAAGCCTGTGTACCAAACTTCACTTGCCACTCATAACTACGAAAGCCGAGAGGGGACTCTGACTTCCGACTACTTCCGACTTCTGACAGAAGTTGGGAGTCTCTTTTGGGCTTTCGTAAAAGACTGCAAAGTATTATTTTATTCATCTCTGTGGCTTACTCCCGATCATCTGAGCGCTGCAGTATATGCCTCAGCTGAAGCTGAACGAAAACATGGCTGTTAGAACTGATGACGGCGTTTAAAGGATTGGAGCGTCATTCGCAAATTGGAACAAAACGACTTCCATCACGAGGTTCCAATGTTTTAATTTAGTACCACCCACGATTCATCGATGTGACGTATGATAATCAATCTCAGTTCATTATACAACGAGATTGATGTCAATTAATTCAAACAAGGCTTAATGGATATTCACGCCACTTGGCATCAGATCACTAATAATTTTGTTACTTGTTATGTATTAGCGTAAAAAATCACAAAAAAATTCAGAAAACTACCGATGCATAACTCCACTTGGCATGACAATATTCATCTTGTGGGACACTAACTGTGAAAGTCTTGACAGGAGTTGACCATGGAAATTTCAAATTCCCGCCACTGACAGCTGATTGGTGCTACCGAATGTCATTCAATTTGTAAATCGGGAGCCTTCTCACCCCTCATTGATCATGTCTCCATCCACCATGCTTTTCCCAAAGTGGCCCAAATCAACACCATGAAGAACAGTTTGAAGCCTCATCTGCAAGTTGAAATATCAGATGTATCAGAAATGCTGAAAAATCGCAGCTCATAAAATCCATAAATATCTGCTCTCAAATTTCTAAACAATGCAGGTCGTGGGCACTGACCCGGAAGCGATTAACTCCGGTCTGATGCCACTTAAGTAATGCCAAAGTAAGCGCAGTGCCATACTGTATAATGTAAAAGTGGATGTCCAGCTCAAATTTTTTCCCGATTCGGACATAGCGGTCAGTTTTGACCACTGGTGGTGAAACTGGTCATTTTTCATTTAAGGTTCTAATCGAATCTAGCAGAACCGGCCTTCCTGAAAATGTAATGCACTTGGGTATATGTTTCTTATTATCTACACCATAGTTAAGTATATTTTTAAAATTATGTAGCGGGACACGGGTTATACTTGATGGACAGAATCAATGTGGACACTATCAAGAAATGTTTGTATAATTCTTGACTCATAAACTCAGATGGTAACGAAATTCCAGCCGGTTTGATCGATTCCCAATGTTTCTGACTGTTCACTATAACCACTTCTACTCTCCCTCATACACTTGGAGACGCCGCTACAGTGAAATTCGTCATGAGTCGGTTGTTGTATCAATGATTCATTTATCATTCACTACTCATCTGCGTATCATAATGTACTAAACTCTTCAATGACTAAGTTAAGCCTGGTTTCAAGGTTCAACAAATAACAATAACAGTTTATTGAACGTATAGTAGAGTGCCATGAGATGGGACTGCATCCAGAAAGTTTCCCACAGTTTTGCTTGAAATAACAATTGTTTTTAGTCTTAAACGGATTTGCGTCAGTACTCGAAACGTCACGTTTCACCACTAATTTCCCTGCATATAATTAATAGGAGAAGATATCGGAATTATATTACCAAACTGGGACGACGTGTCACACTGGGACGACGTGTCAAACTGGGACAACGTGTCGGACTGGTACGACGTGTCAAACGTGTCAAACTTGGATGACGTGTCAAACTGGGATGACGCGTCACACTGAGACGGCGTGTCAAACTGGAACAACGCGTCGGACTGTTCCTAATAACAATTCGAAGGATTAATATTAACTTCGGGATCAATGATTCAACATGGTATGGAACTTTTTCCCGAACACTTGCTTCCATAGATAATTGTAAATTAGGGACTTATTTCCATTAGGGAGATTTTTTGGATGATGTCTCCGAAATCAACTGAGCAACTAAAAGAAAACTGCTCCTATTTATAGGGCTAACTTATGAATATTCATGAGTGACACAAAATCAATCTGATTGGACAGGACAGAGTCATGAAGTAAACTGTCACTACACTCATGAAACTCCGCCCACAATAACCCTAGCGGCGAATATGACTGCGAAGAAAACCCATAAAAGATGGAAAAATGCTACCCTATATATGTTTTGAATCAACAAAGGCTTCAAGCAATCTCTAAATCAGGGGAAACAACTTATTTCAGGAATAAGACTGACGTCAACAATTCCAGTTAATTAACATCACTCACAATTCAGTTTGAACCAGAAAAGGAGGTGGATAAATGTCACCATTACGTCACTCGAAGACAGCAAATATGGTGGCAATTATGGATTTTGCAGGAATGTTTACGGGAAAAATCCACAGAAATGGGAAATCTGACAATCTTTTACGAATGCAGATTGTGACAATAATGAACCGGGACACCTAAAGTTATGGGATTTTACCATGTGAGTACGGGCACATATATCAAAATAACCATTTGTCATGTAAATGTTCACCGAAATATTTGAAAGAAAATATCTGTATAGAATACCATGGCGTAGCGAGGCGAAATCGGGCATTCTTGACACCTGCCGAAAACAATTTATTTCTCCGTGAATATGCGAGATACAGACTGAAAAGACTGGTCCCTCATCATGTTCTGAACATATATGAAAGAATATTTTGAAATAGCACTTCAACGAATTTTTATAAACTTACAATTTGTATGGCTGGATAATTTCTGACTGGCGTTCCGAATATGTTAGAGTGCAGGTGAAAACGAGGCTCCAGCAGGTGCAAACACCGAAATATTTGAAAGAAAATATCTGTATAGAATAACATGGCGTAGCGAGGCGAAATCGGACATTCTTGACACCTGCCGAAAACAATTTATTTCTCCGTGAATATGCGAGATACAGACTGAAAATTAAGAGGACTGGTCCCTCATCATGTTCTGAACATATATGAAAGAATATTTTGGAATAAAATTTCGACTAATTTTTATAAACTTACAATTTGTATGGCTGGATAATTTCTGACTGGCGTTCCGAATATGTTAAAGTGCAGGTGAAAACGAAGCTCCAGCAGGTGAAATAAAATATTTAGAAAAAAAATGTGGAATAAATTTACAGTTGGAAGTGATTTCCCCGAGCAAGCCAATAAAAGACTAGATCTCCCCCAGAGAAACAGGTTGCCACCTTAAAGCCTAATAATGAGAGCAAGTGGAAGATCAGATGATGATGAACCTACCAGTAAGTGATACCATTTTTAGATATTTGGCACAGTTTCTCAATTCTCCGAACGACAAATACAGTTCAACTAAAGTTCAAACTAAAGTTCAAACTCGTAAATTTGAAAAGTTCAAACTCTTTCGTTGAAATGTTCACACTAGTAACTTTGAAATGTTCAATTGTCAACTTAGAATATTGATAGAGTGCAGGTGAAAACGAGGCTCCAGCAGGTGAAATAAAATATTTAAAAAAATGTGGATTAGATTTACAGTTGGAAGTGATTTCCCCGAGCAAGCTAATAAAAGACTAGATCTTTTCCAAAGAAAGAGGTTGCTACCTTGAAGTCCAAAAAATGAGAGCAAGTGGAATATCAGATGATAATGAACCTACCATTAAGTGATACCGTTTTTAGATATTTGGCACGGTTTCTCAATTCTCCAAACGACAAATAAAGTTCAACTAAAGTTCAAATTACAACACATATAAGTGAAGTGGGAAGAGGTGCCGACATACTGACTGCGTCACATGACTTCACAGAATAGTCTTCTGGTTAACCTATTCTAAAGCACATACCAAGAATCTAACGATTCGTGATATGTGTTGTATCTCAGGTACGCTTTTATTGTACCTGTTCATGTGGCAACTTGGATGATATGACCACACGGCCCCTAGCACCAGCATAAGCGGTATTAGATACAAATCTAGAGAGCTATGATGGAAATGCTCTGACAACTCGTATACTGGTAATTGGTGAGCTGTTTCGCTGTGACAACTCGTACATTGGAGATTGGTGAGCTGTATCGTCGTCAGATGTAAATGACGGCATTTAACACAAAAGACTAGTCTGTAAGGCCCGATGTCGACCAAGCATCAACTTCTCACAAATGCCAACATATATCAAAGACCAAAAGGTCTGTACAGGGGGCGGGCCTCGGAGACGAAACGTCCACCAGCAGAATCTCGCCATATACAGGAGATATTTGAAACTTTGAAAAGTTCAAACTCTTTCGTTGAAATGTTCATACTTGTAACTTTGAATTGTTCAATATTGTCTCTAAATTCTCAAAATACTAATATTGCTTCAAAACATGTTGCAGATAATTTGTTGTTTGGTTTGTGGTGGTTGTCATGGTCATAGCCTGTGCAGCTACTATCGGCTCAGACAAGGTGGAATCCTCGAAGGGCGGACCGATTTTCAATTCACGGAAGATTGGTGGCAGCAACCCAAATGGTGATCCTGGTGAAGAGAATGCTGAAATTACCAGAGGCGACATCGGCCTTGGAACTGGAGCGGATGTTTGTGCTTCAGTTTCCCAGTCATACAGGAGAGTTCTCGGACTTCTGGGAGGAGCACCTAGCGCTGCGGAAATTACCCTTTTGGTTTTCTTCAGAACATCACCTGCAGACGGCTCGGGTTTGGCAGCTTGTGTTTTATCGTGTCTGACCCAAGGGTTGTTACGGCATTGCTCCATGCGGGTAACCAAGCTGGTCTGGTCCGAACATAACACCCGGTAGTAAGGGCATGCTTCAGAATCTAGCGCACAGGTTTGGCGATGCCGGTAGATGGGCGACCGGGAGATGAACACCTTCCCACATGTACAAGTGTGGACTCTCCCACCACCTTTATTCTTGTCTGCCATTATGTTGCGTACTGAATGCTGCAAATATTTAAAGCTTGTTATAAGCTAGGCTTCAGATGTATCATTGTTAATTTTATGGATTAATAAAATTCAGTTTGCATTAGTCACGTCGGTCTTATGTCATTTCTTTCTTCCCCACTTCTCCACTATCTACTGATGAAGTAGACCATGGAGTAAATTTCCCACCCTCGCAGGGTTTTAATCGGTCAAAATGAACAACTTTCGGTTTGGCCAGAGCAGCGTTGTATGCGATAGACTGTGTCATCTAATCACCAGATATGGTCTTTCCCAGTGAAGAGAAAGCGTCGGCGAAATATTTTTCTTCTTGGCCTTTAGATGTAGCCATACAACATCACCAACTTTGTACGGACTATCCCTACAGCACCGGTCATAATAGCCCTTCTGTCGAATGTTACTTTGAGACTGACATTCTCGTGCTCTTTCGCGAGCAACTTCGAGACGTTCTCGTAAGACTTCTGCATATTCTGTAGATTCAGTAGATACAGCTTCAGGTGGTCCTTCGGTTATTATGTCAAGTGGCAGCTCCACCCTTGACCCAACATCATCCTATTTGGGGTGTGTTAATTCACTTCATGAGCTGATGACCGGTATGCCATGAATGCAAAGGGTAATTGCTCATCTCAATCCTTTTGGTTCAGCGTCACCATCATGGAGAGACGATCTTCAAGAGTGCGCTTAAATCTTTCCACTAATCCATTTGATTGAGGATGATATGGGGTGGTTCTGGTTTTCTCAATTCCCAAAAGTCGAAAAACTTCCTGGAAGAGGTGGGACTCAAAATTAGTACCTTGGTCAGAGTGCAGCAGTCTTGGAACCCCAAACCTGGAGATGAACTCTTTCACCACTTTATCTGTGACAGTTGTGGCTTCTTGGTCTCGAATAGTATACCCTTCTAGTGAAGTGATCTGCTACCAGCAAGATGTACTTGTTTCCTTTGTTGGTGCGAGGTAATGGACCAATGACATCTACTGAAACTCGTCCCAATGGAGTACCAACTCTGTATTGTTGCAGTGCTGCCTTCCTCCGTTTGGGTGGGGGCTTTACGCCGGGCAAAAGCGTCACATTGTCGACACCAAATTTCAACATCATCTTTCATGTAAAACCAGAAGTAACTCTGTTGGATTTTTGGTAAGGGTTTTGCTACGTTCAGATGTCCAACTGCCTTTGATGCATGCAATTGATGAAAGACCTCCTTACGGTAAGCTGGAGGATCTGCCAGTGATGTGTCAACCCATCCGAAGATTCCCATATGCGGTAAAGTATCCCATCTCTAAGAGAAAGACGGTCCCAGGCTGCTCAAAAGAATTTGGTCCCAGAACTTCTTGAAGATATGTGCGTCCAATGTGGCCGTGTTGGACAGGACTTCTTTGCAGTGATGACCCAGTCCAGGTCACTGTCTTCCTCTTGTGCTGCAATAACCTTCTCATTGAATCAGAGCTCTAATTTTCTGTCTATTGGTAGAGCTGGATTGTCTTGATATGGGACTGTTTGATTGTAATTGTAAGTCTGCAGCCTGTCTTCTGACTCGGTTAGAATTTGCCATCTTTGTTCTGCGAAATTTATTTGGACTTCTCTCCTTGTAATTCCAGGACTTAGGTAGCCATTTAGTCTCCATGAAGATTGTTCCAATTGGACCGGAATGATCATCTACAGTGTCTAGGTTGAGAGTTGTGTCCTGTATATTCATTACAACACATACAATGGAAGTGGGAAGAGGTGCCGACATACTGGCAGAGCAACATGACTTCACAGTATAGTCTTCCGGTTAACCTATTCTAAAGCACATACCACGAATCTAACGATTCGTGATATGTGTTGTATCACAGGTACGTTTTATTGTACCTGTTCATGTGACAACTTGGATGATATGACCACACGGCCCCTAGCACCGACATAAGAGGTAAAAGTTTCTCAGGGAAAGAGGTATTTGTCTTCCAACCAATCATAACGACATACCAAAAATATACTGGACTCCCAAAATGCATAAATCACCATACAAAGCTAGATTCATAGCTGGTTCTAGAAGCTGCACCACTAAGCTTCTTTCAACTCTATTAACGAGGGCCCTTCAGGAGGTAAAAGCATTTTGGGAAAGGTATTGCGCCACTATTTCTAAGAACTCTGGCGTTGAATGTATGTGGATATTGAAAAACTCAAAATGTCTTACGGAAGAACTTGATGCTAAAGGTCACATACCGTACAGACATGTATCCACATGGGATTTCTCGACTCTCTATACTACAATCCCTCATCAGGACCTTATTGACCGTCTAAGTTCATTAATAGTATCTGTGTTCAAGAAAACTGATCGTAGATACATTAATGTCGGAAGCCATAAAGCATTCTTTAGCTCGACTACATACAAGAGATATCATTCATGGGATGTTTCTTTGTTTATAGAGTTGCTTGAATTTCTCATTAAAAATATCTATGTGAAATTTGGCAACACAATATATCAGCAGCATATAGGTATTCCAATGGGTACTAATTGTGCACCCCTGTTGGCTGACCTGTATCTGTTCTCTTATGAATATGACTATATGCAGGTGCTTTCAAAAACGATCCATTCAAAGTCCGTTCCTTCTCATTCACCAAACGCTATATAGACGATCTTCTCGCTGTGGATAATCGCTATATAAATGACGCAGTGAAGGATATATCCACCTTCACTGGATTTGAAGGAAACTACAGATAGCCCTACAGGCACATCATATTTAGATCTATATCTCTATAAAAATGAAGCGGCATTCTCTCTCGTCGACTTTATGACAAAAGAGATGATTACAATTTCGACATCGTAAACTATCCCTTTCTGGACAGTAATATTCCAGTGGGACCTGCATATGGCGTATACATATCTCGCTTAGTAGCATTTGTTAGATCCTGTGTTAAATGTGACGATTTTAATCAACGTCACAAACATTGTTGCAGAAACTTATAAAACAAGGCTATACCACCAAGCGCCTCCACTCAAAGTTTCTCAAATTTGGCGATACATATCGCATGCTGATAGCAAAATATGAGCGTAGCGTGCAAGATCTATGGCGTTACGTTTCGTAACTTTTGTCTAATTCCGCTTAACCCGGGGCTAGGGGCCGTATGAACCCATGTACTTCAAGATCCTCATGGTACTCATATGAACAGTCACAATCAAAGCGTGACTGAGATACATCATTCTTTAGATGACGACTTTACAACGAATATTATGATTAAGAATACTGATCAGCGATACGGATTTGATATTTTTGGAACATCATGATGTCTTGCCGGCATCACTGAAAACTGTTGACCGCTTCTCTTTTGCAGGAAACAAGCCTATGTTTATGTATACTATGATTGTCTTTTTGAATTTGTTGCTAATACTGTTATATGGAAAATGGAATAGGTCTTTGGATTATGGACGCGGATATTCTCTAATGGACGACGGCTGGATTATGAATGACGGACTAGACGCTTGTAATTAGATACAAATCTAGAGAGCTATGATGGAAATGCTCTGAGAACTCGTATATTGGTAATTGGTGAGCTGTTTCGCTGTGACAACTCGTACACTGGGGATTGGTGGGCTGTATTGTCGTCAGATGAAAATGACGGCATTTAACACAAAAGACTAGTCTGTAAGGCTCGATGTCGACCCAGCATCAATTTCCCACAAATGCGAACATATATCAAAGACCAAAAGGTCTGTACACGGGGCGGGCTTCGGGGACGAAACGTTCATCAGCAAAATCTCGCCATATACAGGTTAAAATTACAACACATATAAGGGAAGTGGGAAGAGATGCCGACATACTGGCAGAGCCAGATGATTTCACAGTATAGTCTTCCGGTTAACCTATTCTAAAGCACATACCAAGAATCCAGCGATTCGTGATATGTGTTGTATCTCATGTACGCTTTTATTGTACTTGTTCATGTGGCAACTTGGATGATATGACCACACGGCCCCGATCTCAGCGGGAATGAAGCTTTCAATGCCGCCCTGAAAGACAAGTTCACCGCATGGTATGGAGACATTGTTTCGGAAGACCTGAAAAGTGGAAAATCTGTACAGGATATCAAGGTTGACTTGAAACTTTCCATATTGAAACCTAAACACGCGATGTGGATGGTAAAGGCCCACGAACAACACGTCTGCTATCCTACTGGTGTTCAAAGCGGCCGGCAACACGGCGGCATACGAGGACATTGACGATCGTTTCTAGTATTACACTTCCTTCACATATGCAAGTCTTGGGACTAATTCAACAGAATTAATTGTACTAGTATACTCGTATATTAAACTGTATCCGGTGCTTTAAACAGTCGCTTCTGAATAGAGCTTAGGTAGTGAGACCACAATTGCTCTCAAGTCCTTTCTCTGTCGTTGTTGTTGTTGCGTTCTTGTCTTCGCCCTTGTCATATGAACATGTTTCTTTCACGTGAATGAAACTTTCGCGATTTATTCCAATCACGAAAATCGCGAAAGTTTCATGCAGGTGAAAGAAACATGTTTTACAGTAGGGACTTATCTCCAGTAGGGAGATGTTTTTGGATGATGTATCCGAGATCAACTGAGCAACTATTGATTGAATTCATTGAAATTCTAGTTTAAGGGCCGCTTCCCATACGGATTTCGCGGTCCATCAACTCAATGTTGTATTTAAATTTCACTGTGCACTTCTTAGTTCACATTTGCAGCGCTAAATACTAAAATGAATAATTAAATAATAAATAACAATGAGAGAGCAGAGGGAGATATAAATAGAAGTAAAGAAGAATTGCTATGTACAAGTTGGTAAGTCTGTTATTGTTTAGGTTATACTGATAAATATGTGTTCATTATAATCGCGTGGATGATTTGTCTTGGTACCCCTTCGTACGCACAAAGCCGTCCAGAAAAAAAGTGGGAGAACCATAGGCGTCTTCACGATTTTTCAAGACAACTTCCTTAACGACGCCCTTGGGAACAGAGTGGGTTCTTCCAGAAATCTGTGCCTGTAACAATGCTTGGAGTGTGTATCGTCCTTTATTGCGTGAAAGTCAAAGGATCATATTCTGTGTTGAAGCGTCAGTTCAGTGACATCTCTGGGGTAGCGTGTCTGATGTGGTATAGGGTTGAGTATTCTGATTCTGGACGTTCTCGTTGTGCGGCGTTGTCACTCAAGGCGCTGTTGATATTCTTGTAATCGCCATCCGTCTGCTGTTTCAGGTCCTGTCTAGCCCGTCTGTGATCTTCGGTGTGCCGTGCCTGTATCATGTGAAATAGTAGAGTTTGAAGAGTTTCGTGTTTTCTATTGTTTTTCAATGCAATACTTTGATATATTTTCCTCGCACAACAGGCACCGTCCTGACCGCCAGTCACATAATATAAATAGCAATATATAAGTAAGTGAATAAATGAATAGATAAACAAATGAATAAATAACTAAATATTTGGACAAATACCAGGTGAATAGACAAATAAATAGTTTGATATTTTTTCCGTGTACATTATCGTTTGGTGGCCGTAAAGTATTTGCAGGACAGTATCAAGGTAACTCCGCTATCACCATTTCCTGTATTTTATGCCGAATACTGCTTACCATATGCGTTTTGGTGGTGCTATTGCTGTTATGCATTTATTTAAATTTGGCCATCGTCTGTTTGTAGGACAGTGGAACAGACGGCCCTCAGTATCAAGGTAACTCCGCTGTTGCCATGCCTATTTTATTTCTAAATGTGTCGGTGACATCCTGGTCGGGTGTCATATATGGATAGTTTATTATGACCAAAATGTTTTGTATGGCTATGGTTCACACGGCCCTCAGTATCAAGGTAACTCCGCTGCAACCATACCCTTTGTAGAATGATTTGGCCTCTACTTTAAGATCCATCACATCGTGTCATAGTACTTAGTTGATTATGTAAAAAAAATACAAAAGAAAGAAAAAAAAATTCCCTGCTAGTAGGCACGAGAATTATCCGGAAGTGTGTCAATAGGCAATGTCCTCATATAATATTAAATGGTAGAATAATAGTTAGTCGATTTGATGTAAGCTATTCAGGTCGAGTAGACCTTATTTATTAGAGGAGGTTTGAGATTTAATATGGCAGTCAACGAGAGAGGGACATTCAATTTTTTGAGCCCGGTTTCCATTGTGTGTCGATGTGCGGAATATTTTGGGCATTGGAGTAGAAAATGTTCTATCGTTTCTTCTTCGTTGTTGCATGAGGTGCATAGTGGTGATGTGTTTTTGACTAGCATAGAGAGATGTGATTGTAGTCCGGTTTTGCCTAGTCTTAATCTTCTGATGATGCGGTCGTCACGTTTACTGTCTAACTGGAATCCACAACTCCGTCTTTTCCCTTTATCTAGAATACTATGTAGCCATCGATCTCGGGTTTCTTCGTTCCATTCCTTTTCCCATTTACTGTCTATTCTGCTTTTGATGATAGTGTAACGAAAATGCCCATGACCTGGAGAATGTCATTTTCGTTCTATGCTGACATCTAAATAGCATTGTGAATGGACCATGGTGGATATTCGACTTACCTGTATTAACTGTGCGCTGAAACTTTCAGCGAGGGACGTGTAAATATCCCTGACACGAATCTTGCATCGAAACCGGGCGAGAGAAGTCGAACTCTGTTGATCTGACACGAAATCCAACACCGCCTGAGTCTACACTTTCGCTATATGGAGGCTGCCATGTTTGTGCGCGCAATGGATTCTGGGAGCCAAAGCCTATATAAGACGCAGAGAATGGACTTTCGGGATTCTGTCTCAGGCAATCGGCGGGCAAACATCGTGCAGGAGAGCACGGGGACAGGACCGCCGCAAATGCGCCGAATGTGCCGAATTGATTGCCGAAACAGCGCCGAACCATCCGCTGAAGGTTGGAATGCCGAGAGCTGAGCCATAGCTTGGGAATTATAGATACTAACACGCACAGTATCTGATGACGAGACGAACCGTCAGACGGGGATAAGATACTAACATGCACAGTATCTGATGACGAGATGTCCATCAACGGGAAATACAGAGCACTAAATACCCTACACATAGTTACTCACACACACCAGATCATCGACCTCCGGGACGAGATCTGTACGTACAGCTCACACTAGACTAGCACTCGAGGTTACGACCGAGAATTGCGTACGTCTAATTCACTCACTCACCTTACCCGCATGGGCCGTATACAGGCTTCGGCTAGATGCGATCAATAACATATACTTGCTTACATACAAGATCGTCGGCCTTACGGACGGAATAGATCTAATCACACTCATCTACACTAGTTATCCACAGGCCTCGGCTAGGGATAACTGATAACACAAGCTTACATCCACTGTACATATTTACACTGCCGCAGGGCTCGAATTATGCTTTGCCGCAAGTCTTAAATGCTATTACAAATCATTGATATTAATTGACATTACACTGTAAGTAATAATACGCTCCCGAGACCAGGGCATTATTACCACATTTATATGCAGATAATCGAGCCTATTAACTCATCTTTGGGTCAACGCCGTGAGGGCCGAAGTTGGGTCGACAAAGACGTGAAGTCTGCCGAGCCGAAGACGGGTCGCCGAAGTCGGACCGCCGAAGACGTGAAGTCTGCCGAGCCGAAAGGGGTCGCCGCCGAAGTCGGGTCGCCGAAGACGTGAGGTCTGCCGAGCCGAAAGGGGCTGCCGTCGAAGACGCAGTGGTGTGCCGTACGGGCCGACGCCGCCGAAGGGCTACTGCTAGGAGAGGCAGTGATACGGAGAGGATTCCAGAGACGATTAATAACGCTTGGATGAACTGGGCCGTGTAACCTGAGACACGGTAGATGTTCCATACAGTCCGGGGCTACACCTATGATCGGAGAGGAACCAGAGACGCCGTACCATACCACGACGAGAGCCAGTATGGACGAGACTGGGCCGTGACGCGTCATAGATAGGGTCTCATGTATATATTGTATATTATTCGTCTTTCTCTTTAAGATAAAGATAACACTTAACGATAACTACCTCTAGAGTAGGGATCTTTATTACAGGTATTGTGCGCGTACAGAGCTGTGTACATAGCAGAATACAATATTATTACTTTATTATTGCCTTGGTTGTTTCTACAGGTCCCCCCATCCTACCTCCTCGATCCAGACAAGGTGACAGGTTGAATCGGACCTTCCTCGTTGGCCAATTCCAGTCATACGGGACTGCGTTCACATCAGCCTGACAATTTGTCAGAGGGGCCTGAGACCAGGCCGCCTGAAGTCTCGTATACACCGCAAGGATAGACGTTTTCTGACCGCTCGAACGTCACAATAGAATTCATTTCCTTGGTTCGCAATCCTATATGCACGTCAGGTGCAGTTTTGGTGAAGCTGTCTTTGGCTGTCCTACCGGCAGCTTCATTTCCTCTGACGTTTACGAGCGCGGGTATCCAAGCTAAAATGGCGTCGTCAATGTCATTGTCTCGACTTTGTGTACATAAAATTTCTATTTAGTGTATGAGGTCAGGTCTGCTTTCGGATTGGCAAATCTCTATTGATATCAAACCGCTCAAGGAATCGCTAAAAATAACGGAAGAACCCGGTCGGTTTTGAAGTACCGATTCGATGGCCTTGATTATAGCAACAATTCACTAATGTACACAGACATATTGTCTGGTAGTTTAAAGCCTTCGTGAATGTCGAGTTCTGGGATAACGAATGCAGAACCGGTATTGTTACTTGTGTTTTTGGAGCCGTCTGTGTATACTTTCATGTGACTTTTCCAATGTGTATCGATGTGTTCGAGGGCAGTGACTCTTATTACTGAGCAACTATGCCAAAACTGCTCCTATTTATTGGGCTAACTTATGAATATTAACGAGTGACACAAAATTAATCTGATTGGACAGTACAGAGTTATGAAGCAAACTGTCACTCCACTCATGAAACTCTGTCCATTTTTTGTGTGCTTAAAGCACTTCCCAAACAAGTATACCTGCAGAGTAAAGTCTGTCTCAGGTTATACCTTAGCAGGACATGTAAAACACGCGGCTACTGTAATCGCCTATTCAGGGTCTTCCATCTTCGTTTTTGTTTTTCCCCTAGGCGTATTACCAAAACGAAGACCGAAGATGGAAGACCCTCTTGAGGGGCTCTTTTGGGGAAGGGTCGTTGATCTTCGGTCTTCGTTTCGAGAACACCCGCTTCCCATACGGATTTCGCGGTCCATCAACTCAATGTTGTATTTAAATTTCACTGTGCACTTCTTAGTTCACTTAAGATCTTTTGCATAATGAATAATTAAATAATAAATAACAATGAGAGAGCAGAGGGAAATATAAATAGAAGTAAAGAAGAATCGCTATGTACAAGTTGGTAAGTCTGTTATTATTTAGGTTATACTGATAAATATGTGTTCATTATAATCGCATGGATGATTCCTGTGTCTTGGTACCCCTTCGTACGCACAAAGCCGTCCAGAAAAAAAAGTGGGAGAACCATAGGCGTCTTCACGATTTTTCAAGACAACTTCCTTAACGACGCCCTTGGGAACAGAGTGGGTTCTTCCAGAAATCTGTGCCTGTAACAATGCTTGGAGTGTGTATCGTCCTTTATTGCGTGAAAGTCAAAGGATCATATTCTGTGTTGAAGCGTCAGTTCAGTGACATCTCTGGGGTAGCGTGTCTGATGTGGTATAGGGTTGAGTATTCTGATTCTGGACGTTCTCGTTGTGCGGCGTTGTCACTCAAGGCGCTGTTGATATTCTTGTAATCGCCATCCGTCTGCTGTTTCAGGTCCTGTCTAGCCCGTCTGTGGTCTTCGGTGTGCCGTGCCTGTATCATGTGAAATAGTAGAGTTTGAAGAGTTTCGTGTTTTCTAATGTTTTTCAATGCAATAATTTGATATATTTTCCTCGCACAACAGGCACCGTCCTGACCGCCAGTCACATAATATAAATAGCAATATATAAGTAAGTGAATAAATGAATAGATAAACAAATGAATAAATAACTAAATATTTGGACAAATACCAGGTGAATAGACAAATAAATAGTTTGATATTTTTTCCGTGTACATTATCGTTTGGTGGCCGTAAAGTATTTGCAGGACAGTATCAAGGTAACTCCGCTATCACCATTTCCTGTATTTTATGCCGAATACTGCTTACCATATGCGTTTTGGTGGTGCTATTGCTGTTATGCATTTATTTAAATTTGGCCATCGTCTGTTTGTAGGACAGTGGAACAGACGGCCGTCAGTATCAAGGTAACTCCGTTGTTGCCATGCCTATTTTATTTCTAAATGTGTCGGTGACATCCTGGTCGGGTCTTATATATGGATAGTTTATTATGGCCATAATGTTTTGTATGGCTATGGTTCACACGGCCCTCAGTATCAAGGTAACTCCGCTGCAACCATACCCTTTGTTGAAGTCAGTAGAATGATTTGTCTTCTGCTTTAAGAGCTATCACATCGTGTCATAGGACTTGGTGTACTAGTTGTTGATTATGTAAAAAAAAAAAAAAAAAAAAAAAAATTGCCTCTTTAATATGGCAGTCAACGGGAGAGGGACATTCAATTTTTTGAGCTCGTTTTTCATTGTGTGTCGATGTGCGTAATATTTTGGACATTGGAGTAGAAAATGTTCTATAGTTTCTTCTTCGCTGTTGCATGAGGTGCATAGTGGTGATGTGTTTTTGACTAGCATAGAGAGATGTGATTTTAGTCCCGTTTTGCCTAGTCTTGATCTTCTGATGATGCGGTCGTCACGTTTACTGTCTTGCTGGAATCCACAACTCTTTTCCCCTTATCTTGAATACTATGTAGCCATCGACCTCGGATTTCTTCGTTCCATTCCTTTTCCCATTTACTGTCTATTCTGCTTTTGATGATAGAATTCAGTTCCTTGGTCCCTAATCCTATATGCACACCAGGTACAGTTTTGGTGAGGCTGTCTTTGGCTGTCCTACCGGCAGCTTCATTTCCTCTGAGTCTGACGTCTACGTGCGCGGGTATCCAAGCTCAAATGGCGTCAAAGTTATTGTCTCGTGTTTGTGTACATAAAATTTCTATTTTGTGTATGAGGTCAGGTCTGCTTTCGGATTGGGAAATCTCTATTGATATCAAACCGCTTAAGGAATCGCTAAGAATAACGGAAGAAACCGGTCGGTTTTGAAGTACCGATTCGAGGACCTTGATTATAGCGACAATTCACTAGTGTATACAGACATATTGTCTGGTAGTTTAAAGCCTTCGTGAATGTCGAGTTCTGGGATGACGAATGCAGAACCGGTATTGTTACTTGTGTTTTTGGAGCCGTCTGTGTATATTTTCATGTGATTTTTCCAATGTGTATCGATGTGTTCGAGGGCAGTGACTCTTATTACTGAGCAACTATGCCAAAACTGCTCCTATTTATTGGGCTAACCTATGAATATTCACGAATGACACAAAATACATCTGATTGGACAGGACAGTTATGAAGTAAATTGTCACTCCACTCATGAAACTCAGTCCGCAGTAACCATAGCGGCAAAAATGACTGAAAACAACCTCAGAAAAGATGGGAAAAGTCCTATCCTATATTTTGAATCAACAATTCTTCAAGGAATCTTTAAATCAGGGAAAATAACCTTCGTGAATTTGGTCTGCAGTTCGCGGTTAGCAGTTCGCTATTCGAAGGGGAGCAGTCATTATTTTATCGATATAATTGTACCTCTATTTTAACCCTTTTCCCGACCGATTATCACATTGCTACTTGGTACATCAATTATGTTGGACATGCTCTATCAGATGACACCATTAGTTTCCGCTGACATCATGCTACACTTATTCAAGCCATCCATTACCCTCGAGAACGTGTCCCCACCCGCGAGGCACCGAGTCCCACCCTCTGTCTCCTAAACTAAGCCTCGCTCGACCCCACACCCTATATATTCTTTGACCTTACACCATGCTCTACTTATTCGGGTTACGGACAAAAGACCCACCGAACAAAAGGCCACCGGAAAAAAGGCCCACAGACAAAAGGCCCACGGTCAAAACACCCAAAACAACAAAAATGGACAAAAGACCCAGTCCATATTCAAAAAGATATTTTAGGGAATTTTTTTTAAGTTTGTCGTTTTTTATTGAAATTCATTAAAAAAACTCCCTAAATTTTAAATATGGACATACTTGTTTGTTTGAAAATGTTTTAAGTTTGTTGTTTTCATTGAAATTGATTAACAAAACCTCTCTAAATAATTGTTTTTAAATATGGACATATTTGTTTGTTTGAAAATCTTTTAAGTTTGTTGTTTTGTTTCTCTTTTTGTTCCTGACTAAACAGAGTGGTTATCAATGTTGATCAAAGGGGCATTAATCCTTAAGATCATGACTAAAAAAGAGTGATTTATCAATTTTCATCAAAGAGGCTTTAATCCTTTGACCCTAATCAAAGGAGATTGGAGATGTAAATGTGAATATAGATATCAAAATGTAGAGTTAGAGCTAAACTGAATATTGCTCTGCTAAACCGATTTCGTCCATTTTATGGACTTTTCAATAGCAATAATAAATTTATTCAAATGTAATGCTTTATATACATATAGTTGCCTTGTAGTTGAACATGTTAAAACGCATTTTTATATACTAATTGGACATTGGAGACATACATATTTACAATATAATGCAGTAGACAAAGGTAAAACAGTTTGATATAATCCGACAATGATATATAGAACAATACAGAACATTAGAAGACATGCCCGTTGAGGCAGTATTGCCTGACAAGTCCAGACTTGATAAATACATGATTAATTTTTACAGACTGTCTGACATCTCCTTTTTCAGTCGATGCATGCATAAAAGAAATAATTAATTGTTTCAATTCTACAGTTCATATATCAATAAAGGTATTATTAGCAGTTTAATTCACATTTGAACTTCCGAATGAAGTACTGTTCCTTTGTCTGTCGCCTGACTGTATCATGATGAAGCCGTCATCCAAGAAAATTTGCTTGTAGGGCAGACTGGACCAGCAATAATCGGTCTGAATGCAAGATCCTCTGGTCTCAGTTCCGTTACATATTCAGAATTGTGCTCCTTAACAGCATTGATAACCATATTTGATTTATGTATTTTTGGTAAGCCATATAGCTGACTAGTTTTTGACTCAAATTTTGTCAAAAATGCCTTCTCTTGTGCAGTTAGATTAACGCCATGCTGTGCTATTAAATGGTCAATTTTTGTTTTAGTTGTTTTGTCGGCATTGTTGGATAAACTCTCATAACAACGTACCTCGTTTACTATTTCCAACATTTTCTCTCCATAGTATGAATTGTCCATAACTACAACAGCTGATCCCTTATCTGCTTCTTTTAAAATAATGTTTTTGTTATTTCGAAGCCTTTTCAATGAAAGTTTTTCCGATGGGTTGGTGATCTAAAAAGTCAATGAAAATATCTAAATCCACATCTCGGCCTCGAGGTGGCTTAAATGTTCCTTTCTTTCGTACGATGGATGGGTCAGTAGATGTATTGTCACTGAAGTATTCCTGGAGTCTTAATTTTCTGGTGAAGTTGTTTATGTCACTTTTCAGATCGTTCACATTGGGCCCAGGAGTCGGTGTGAATTTTAGACCCTTTTTTAACACATTAATCTCACCTTCTGTCAAAACTATAGAGGAAAGATTTATCACTTTAGGGTCTGACGGTGATTGATCTGGGTCATTTCTCACCGATGTCCGTCTTTCCGGTGACCCTCGCCTAAAAAACGATTCCGCGGCATCCCAGTGGGTCGTTGATCCTGGCTGTTATGTCGCGGACGGAGATTATGAGGGGTGTAGAGTGACTCTGGTTCGTCCTCAATGGTTTTAGGTTGTGTTTCACCACTTACAACCTGTGCATATGATGCACTGTACCGGCGAGCTGGTTCATCCATGTTGTCAGTGGAAAATCTCCTGTTAGAATTCCCGTTATTTTCCCTGTTGTTAGTATTGTTTCGTTGTCTGCTGTTGGCGGCGTTACGGTTACGCCCACCGTTGTTGTTGTTGTGATTTGTACCGCCATTTCTGTTGTTTCTAAAACTGCTTCTGTCGCTGGTATCTCGTGTAGCTTCCCTGTTAGCATTATTTCCTCCCCTGTTGTTTGCACTAGTTTTACGTCCATTGTTGTTATTGGTCGTGTTGTACCTTCTTAAATTGCTCGAATTGTTATTTCTCTCTGTGATGTTGCCGGTCGTGTTGTTTCGTGTCATATTTTGGTTACGTCCATTGTTAGCCCTATGAGATCCCGATGAAACAAGATTAGCTCCATTTACGTTTTGGTTCCGCTGTCTGTATTCCAACGGTAAAATCTCATTCGTTTCGGACATGTCATTAGATTGTAGATTTTCAAACCATGTCTTTTTCTTGTTCCAGATTTCCTTTGATTTATTCTCTTCTTCTAGTAGTTCCTGGAGCCAGATTTCATTCAATTTATCCTGGATGGCTGAATTTGGACCTTGTTAATTAATTTGTTAATTTCACCTTGCACACGATCCAGAATATTTTCTTGTTTTTCCGCTTGTTCTGTCAAGCGCATCATTTCCATAGTCATCCGCTCTTTACTCAGTTCTGTCTGACGTTTCTTTTGTCCCTCGCTCTGCCCAGATATTGCTTTTTCCTGGTATTTTCGTGGTATGAATGGCGGATTCTGTTTCAAAAAAGTATCGTAGGTATTTCTAATACCCTCACATCTTACCATCTTGTAGAATGCCATTTTGCGGGTGTTTTTCAATTGACTCCACAAACGCTTGTTATGTTTTCGGAAAGTATACGCATCTTGACGAATGCGATTATCTTCCTTAGATTGAGCCCATAGTTAAAAAAATGAGCCTATCTGGGAGTTAATCTCTTGTACGTTTCTTCCCACACTAGATACATCTTCTGATGAAGTCTGCTTAATTTCCAGTCTTCTCAATATTTCAACGACCCCGACTTGGGTCTGATTGAGCGTCTCCAGTTGGCCGAATATTTTTCTTAGCCAGTCCACTTGAAAGCGTAGCATATCAGTTTTACTCATCTTCACGCACAGTAAAAAGTTCCACAAGTAATACAGATGTACTGCCTTTGTACGTGGTATAATAAATAAGAAATAAAACTACACAAAATGTAGAGTTAGAGCTAAACTGAATAATGCTCTGCTAAACCGGTTTCGTCCATTTTATGGACTTTTCAATAGCAATAATAAATTTATTCAAATGTAATGCTATATATACATATAGTTGCCTTGTAGTTGAACATGTTAAAACGCATTTTTATATACTAATTGGACATTGGAGACATACATATTTACAATATAATGCAGTAGACAAAAGGTAAAACAGTTTGATATAATCCGACAATGATATATAGAACAATACAGAACATTAGAAGACATGTCCGTTGAGGCAGTATTGCCTGACAAGTCCAGACTTGATAAATACATGATTAATTTTTACAGACTGTCTGACATCTCCTTTTTCAGTCGATGCATGCATAAAAGAAATAATTAATTGTTTCAATTCTACAGTTCATATATCAATAAAGGTATTATTAGCAGTTTAATTCACATTTGAACTTCCGAATGAAGTACTGTTCCTTTGTCTGTCGCCTGACTGTATCATGATGAAGCAGTCATCCAAGAAAATTTGCTTGTAGTGTAGACTGGACCAGCAATAATCGGTCTGAATGTAAGATCCTCTGGTCTCAGTTCCGTTACATATTCAGAATTGTGCTCCTTAACAGCATTGATAACCATATTAGTAACCTCACTAATAGATAGAGAATCCCCCCTCCCCCACTAATAATAGATACATAAGCCCGATTACAAATAGAAACAGAAGCCACTCACTTATCAATACGGAAGTCCCCTCACTAATAGAGAAGTCAATCACAAATATATCTCCTCGCTAATAGATAGAGTATCCCCCCCCCCAACACACTAATACATAAGCCCAACATTAACAGGCAGGTCTAATATATACGGAAGCCCCTCAGTTAAAATACAAAAGTTTCTAGTTATACGGAAACCTCCTCACTAATATATGGAAACCTTCTCACTAACAGATACAGAATCCCCCTTAGTAACAGATACAGAAGCCTCCCTAGTAGTAATGTAAGAGCAGATAGACGTAATGGCGCTTCACTGCGCATGCGCAAAACCTTTTGTGACGTCACAGCGACCTGTTTTGGTGCGGTGTGCGCATGTGTTGTGGTTGGTGGTGGTGGGTTTAAGATGGCGGCTTGGTGGTTGGTGGAGGTGGGTTTAAGATGGCGGCTTGGTGGTTGGTGGAGGTGGGTTTAAGATGGCGGCTTGGTGGTTGGTGGAGGTGGGTTTAAGATGGCGGCGGCTTGGTGGTTGGTGGAGGTGGGTTTAAGATGGCGGCGGCTTGGTGGTTGGTGGAGGTGGGTTTAAGATGGCGGCGGCTTGGTGGTTGGTGGAGGTGGGTTTAAGATGGCGGCGGCTTGGGTGGTTGGTGGAGGTGGGTTTAAGATGGCGGCGGCTTGGTGGTTGGTGGAGGTGGGTTTAAGATGGCGGCGGCTTGGTGGTTGGTGGAGGTGGGTTTAAGATGGCGGCGGCTTGTGGTTGGTGGCGGTGGGTTTAAGATGGCGGCGGCTTGTGGTTGGTGGAGGTGGGTTTAAGATGGCGGCTGTGTGGTTGGTGGTGGTGGGTTTAAGATGGCGGCTTGTGGTTGGTGGTGGTGGGTTTAAGATGGCGGCTGTGTGGTTGGTGGTGGTGGGTTTAAGATGGCGGCTGTGTGGTTGGTGGTGGTGGGTTTAAGATGGCGGCTGTGTGGTTGGTGGTGGTGGGTTTAAGATGGCGGCTGTGTGGTTGGTGGTGATGGGTTTAAGATGGCGGCTGTGTGGTTGGTGGTGGTGGGTTTAAGATGGCGGCTGTGGGAGCCCGAATCATAACGGACTGAAATTATTGAACCAGCACAGGGGCTTGGACTAGAAAGAAGGGGAGGGTGGGTATTTTTGCATGATTGCAGATATTTGTCACTGTCGTTGACGACACTGTGCGACATGTTACTACTTTTACATAGGTAAAAGGAATAACATTACAGCCCGAATCATAACGGATTGAAATTATTGAACCAGCACAGGATCTTGGAGTAGAAAGAGGGGGAGAGGTTGACGTCACTTCCGGTTGGGGTGAATGGGGCGTGACCTCTGGCCATGTCTAGACTTGTCTGTGTCTGTCATGTACTGGTTTTTTTTCTCTACAATGGCGTGTGGTGGGTCTGCGCAAGTGTGTGACGTCACTTCCGGTTTTCACTAAAACGATCTCCCAACTTTTCCGGCCCCGGCGGGCCCCGGCCCCCCACCGCAGCGCGCGCGCGCGGGTTCTCCGACAGTGCGCGGCATCACCGGCAGCGCGCGGATGCATATGCCATTGTGGAAAACCCCCACAGACAGGTCAGTACATGCATTCCTATGATGTTCACGCATAATAAAAATGTAATCTGTGTTGTTGTTGTTGCTCCCTTTTTTGGACTAACCCATCAGAATAGTACGTATCACGGACTACACCCGTAGTGCTACATCTGGTCTATAAAACACGTCCCTCTGGATCCTACACCTTCATTTCTACGGTTGCAGAGCCATGGCGGAGATCCAGCCCCATGCGACTCGCATTTTACAGTATGCCACCGTGGTGAATTCATTCACGGGTTACCGAGCAGTGGTCCGGTCCATGTTTGCAGATGGCGACGACAACGAGGGACGACGCCAGATCCTGAACGAGTTCACAGAAGCGGTCCTCCACAGAGTGCACTCGATGGAGAGGCGTGCCATCACTCACCACTACTGGACTATGACAGCCATCCTTGATGCTCGGGCTATGGCGCTCACGCCGGAACCAGCGCCGGCTGGTTGGCCTCATACTAGTCTGTGCCCTATTTACCCTGGCGCTGTGGTATTGACACTATAAATACCAGGGTCAGACAGAGTGTGTGTCATTTACCCTTAGTCATTGGGTCAACCGTGTCACCGAGAGACCTACCCATAAATACGAGAGACAGACAGAGTGTGTGTCATTCACCGTTCGACATTTAGAGCAAGCATGTCATCCGACCTACGAGCCATTCTGTCCCTTACACCCCGGGTGGGGTTACACGTCTATGAAGATAAAGTCACCCTGGTGGAAGACCGTGGAGATATTTGCTGGGCGCCCGCTGAGACCTTATCGAATACGGTGACGCTACCTCGTGACGGCTGGACCAAATTTAAACGGGTGTTGAGCGGCGAGCTCGACGGGAACCTCATCCACATAGACAATGCCATCTACGTATACCGTGCAACCTTCTTCCTACGCCTGGGCCGCTACCAAGACCCTACGCGAGGCTTCACCCTAGACCCCGATCTGTGGTCAGCCTTGGAGAAAGTGGTGCCTATTGTGGACCAGCTGTTTACACCGGACGAGCGATCATCACACCAGTTGGGGTGGGCTCGTGCTATTGAGGACGCGCTGGCTGAACCCCATGAACAAATACATGAACCCGATGACGACGATGCCATTGATTACCCGGCTAGACTCAGTCAGCCCAGTGATATGACCACCTGATCCTTTTGATCTCACGGAGTTCTCCCTATAAATACGAGAGACAGTGAAATGTGGTACCATTCACGTACTGACCATGACGGAGCATATAGTACTGGCGTATTTCAGCTTGACCCCCGAGGTTTTCCTGCACGTGTATGCGGATAAGGTCGATATCATGGAGGAGGTGGAAGACATCTGTGATGCGGACCCTACACAACCGCGCCCGGCTCACATTCGTCTGTCCCGGGAGGGCTGGACCAAATTCAAACGGGTGTTGTCTGGTGAACTGGACGGCGATCTCATCCACTTGTGTCACGATGTGTACATCCGACGCGGCTCTTTCTTTGCTCAATTGGCTCGGCTAGATGGGGGTACAGTGCATTTTACCCTTCACCCTGATCTATGGTCTGCATTGGAAGATGCCGTGGTAGATGTGGATGAAGTGCTTATCAATCGGTCATCAGACGAGTTGGACTGGTCATTCACCATGGCCACTGTGGAAGCCCACGAAGAAAATCAGAAAGAAACTCCGGCCCAAGATATACCCGTTATAAATAAACGATAGAGCCAGGGTCCATCATCATTGTGTCACCATGAAGCGCTGGGAGAAGGTGTTGGATAACTTATACTACAGTCCCGACAGTCCGGGGGCCTATAGTGCCTTGTCGGCTCTCTCTCGAGCGGCCAAACCCCAGGGGATACAACGTGCCCAAGTCCGAGATTGGTTAAGAAAACAAGACACCTATACCTTACATCGATCTGTCTGTCGCCATTTTCTACGGAACCGCGTCATCGTGGGAGGAATAGATGCCCAGTGGCAAGCGGATTTGGTCGATATGAGCGCCTTTGCCAAACACAACGATGGGAATCGGTATATCTTGACGCGCATCGATATCCTATCCAAGTATGCGTGGGTGGTACCCATCCGGACGAAAACGGGGGCGAATCTCATAGCGGCGTTCAAAGACATCTTCAAGACCGGGCGCAAACCTTTGTATTTGCAAACCGACGAAGGCACGGAATTCTTCAACAGACCGTTCCAACAGTTTCTGAAAGCCCTGAAGGTGTTTTTCTTCCATACGTACAACGAGACCAAGGCTTCCGTGGTGGAAAGGTTCAACAGGACATTCAAAGGCCGTATGTATAAATATTTCACCTACAAGAATACAAGGCGGTACATCGATGTCCTCCCGAAACTGGTGAGGGGTTACATTCGAGCCTATCATCGGAGTATAGAGAGAGCCCCCATTACCGTGACCCAACGCAATGAAGCCCAAGTCCGGCGTGTGTTGTACCCCAGGCCATCGCAGCGAACGACGAAGGCGGTGTACAAGGGCGGGGACCCTGTACGGATCAGTAAAGTCAAGGGCAAGTTCGAGAAAAGTTACTTGCCCAACTGGAGCGATGAGCACTTCCTGATTAAACGGCGCCTACCCTGACAGCGGCGAGTCTATGAACTGGAAGATCTTCAAGGGGAACCGTTGCTAGGGACGTTTTACGAGACGGAATTACAGCCTGTCGTAAAAACACAGCAAGACTACTACACGGTGGAGCAGATTTTGAAAACGGAACGTCGACATGGCAAACTGTTTCATTTCGTGAAATGGCAAGGTTGGACCAGTTCCTTCAATTCCTGGGTCGCTGCCAACCAGGTGAAACGACTATAAAGCCAGACACCACTGCCGTTCCCCTTCATTCCACGTCCGACCACAGTGCTATGGACCAACAGCAGCTGCCTCTGAAGACAGCGTCTCGCAAAACGCGCAAAGCGCAAGTGGTCTTTGGGGTGATAGTGCTAACCCTGCTGAGTTTGTTGTACGGAGGTGTGTTTACGACGTAGCCTATGTCAGCACGTTACTTAACCAACTGAGAACACCAGCCACCAGCGAAACCGGTCTACAGAGAGCACCAGTCGTATCGAGCCCAGTCACCACCACCACCACCACACCCCGTGTACAAGCCACGTCGAGCTCTACACCTACACCAAGAACACCCACTACGTCTCAAGACCCACCGGATTTCATCCCTCACAGTGAACAGACAACGACCACCGACGTTGTACCCATCACCACCATCATCATCCCTGAACGTGAACAGACAACGACAACCGACGTTGTACCCACCACCACTCCAGTTCACTCATACGAAATTTACAAGAGCGGGTTACCACGACAACGGATACACGTCGAACCATGGACCCACGGTGGCAGCATCCCTTCACGTGTCTCATCGCAGGACCGACGGGCTCCGGCAAAACGCACTTCGTCCGGAAGCTCCTTCAACACGCCGACAGCATGATCACCCCACCTATTGTCCGAGTCGTGTGGTGTTACGGAGAATGGCAGGCAGCGTATGCAGCAATGCCCCACATCACGTTCGTGGAAGGCCTACCCAACCTGGCCGATTTGGAACCCGACACCTTGGTGGTTCTGGATGATCTCATGGCGGAGACGGATGCGCGGGTCACCCAACTCTTTACCAAAGGCAGCCATCATCGACGGCTCAGCATCATCTACATTGTGCAGAATCTGTTCAGTAAAAACAAAGAACATCGGAATATCAGCTTAAATGCCCACTACCTGGTGGTCTTCAAAAACCCGAGAGATACCACTCAACTGCTGCACCTGGCGAGACAGATGTATCCCGGCCGCACACCGTTTGCGTTGGAAGCCTTTAAAGATGCCACAACCCCTCAGCAAGGGTATATGCTCTTCGACCTCAAGCAAGCCACCCCCGACCACCTTCGACTACGGACCGGCATCTTTCCCGGAGAGACCCACCACGTGTACATGCAAAAATAATGTAAACACACCCACAGTGGCTCCCCCAGCTGGGGTCTGTGTGTTTGATGATGGGGAATAATAAAAAGAATGAATACCACAGCAGGGTTGACTTTGTCTCTGAGGTAGATAAAAAGAGCAGCGTTGTGGGTTCTGGCATTAGTTGTACAGGATGTCTGCGCGAGTACGGAAGCACGCTCCCACGCTCCGTGTATTGAAGACGGCCCCACCCGAGTTAGTCCGAACCATTGTACGCGGTGCGGACCCTGACCTTGTACGCTGTCTGTGCGAGATCGGGTACAACCTGTTAAAAGGCAACGTACCACTGACTCCGGCTCAGAAGACCAAGTTGGCCAAGCATAAGACAGGTCTCCGAACCTTAGTCCAGAAGCGGGTCCCTCACACACAAAAGAAGAAGGTGTTACAGAAAGGCGGCTTTCTCGGGGCCATCTTAGCACCGTTGGCCGCTTCTGTGTTGGGTCCAGTATTGGGTGGACTCTTCGGCCGACAATGAACCACACGAAAAAAATGGTCCTCGTCGAACCACGGTTCCTGCAAAACCTCCAATCACCCTACCCTGTCCCACCTACGGTGAAGACCATAAACAGCCTCGATGGAGAGATGCAACAGATCTTACAGAGACCGGGGTTAAGCGACAGTGAGAAAGTACAACGGTACAATGAGACGCTTCAACGGTACATGACGTTCATGGACCAATACAAAACCCTCTCTACCCCAGCAACAGCACCACCACCACCACCACCACCACCACGTGACAGACCGCCGACCTCAGCACCGTTCCAACAGCCGGGTGGGGTAGCCCCCACAGCCCCACAGTGGGTGGAAGACGAAGTGCTGAAGAGTGTACCTGCCTCGTTCAAGAAACAAGCTGGCCTGGTATTACAACGGATGAAACAGAATCCTAACATGACTTGGAATGATAAAGGCGAACTCCTGGTACAGAATCAGGTGGTCCCCGGGACCCACATGACGGATTTAGTGAATGATCTGATGCGTCAACGCAGATCGCACACGGATCCTCGAGGATGGGAGGTCTTCGCTCAAGGCTTGAAAGACATGCATGTACCACAGGAATTGGTGGGGAACCCCCACCGCTGGGCCTTTATGCAGCGTGACTCACCGACTCGTGCACCACGACTCTCACCACAACCTTCTTGGGAAGCCGACTGGGAACCGGAGTCACCCCCCAAAACTCCACCACCACCACCACAACGGGCACCTTCTTTTCAAACCTTTAAAAAACCACCCTCGATCAGGACACCCCACATCTCCAGAGCCGTGACACGTAGCAAGTCAACGCGACGAACACGACGCCGGACGCAACCGCCCAAGGCCTGGAACACCTATTAAAACCAACAGCAGCAGCAGGACAGCTCAGTCGCCATGTTTTACCTCACCCTACCCAGTAACAGTTCGCTGGATGTGTTTCCTGACAACACTGTGGCCAAGTACGTCACCCAGTTACCGCAACCGTTGCATTTACCTGGCCGGTGGGAATGTGGCCTGGTGGATATCCAATACCCTTACTCGTGGTACAACGTGCGAGCCAATGAAGTGTGGTACGAGGTGACCTACGAAGGCAAAAACACCCGACTCACCCTGCCCGAAGGCCAATACGATACCCCCAAGGAGTTCATGGGTGGGCTGTCAAGACTGATGCATTATAAGGCTCTACGAGACGTCACGAATACTTCAAAACCCATCAAATCTTTCCCCTTCAAGAATCACGTGGACTTCGATTACAACGCACACAACGACAAGGCAGAGCTTATCGTGACCGGCAAGGCGAGTGTCGTACTGAGTCCTATCCTACAGCAAATGCTGGGTTTCGATCTAAAGACGTTCGCTGGTCCCACCGAACACCATGGCGAGATGCCGATGGATATGAAGTCGGGTATGTACGGACTCTACGTCTACTCGGACGTGGTGGACAACCACATCGTGGGCGATATCAACACACCTCTGTTACGGGTGGTCCCCATTAAAAAGACGTATGGAGGTCAAGTCACCCACAGTTTCACCCACATGCTCTACTTGCCCGTACGACAAACTGACATCAACACGATCACGGTGGATATAAGAGATGACACGGGACGACCGGTGGCATTCGAACGAGGAAAAGTGGTGCTGACACTTCATTTTCGACAAGCACGTGCTCCCCACTTTGCATAATGAAAGTACCTTACGAGTGCGATGCACGCAGCTATGCCGCCTATTATGCCCAACAGGCCGGCGGTGGCTTTCCGGTCTTTAGCGGTGCACGCATGCAACGAGGACATGGACTGGGGAACATACTCGGCAGCATCGTCAAACGTTCCTGCCCTTGGTGACGCGTGGGGTGAAAGCAATGGGCAAACAAGCGGTACGCAGTGGACTGCAAGTGGCCGGTGATGTCTTGGGGGGTACGGCACCCAAAGGATCCTTGAAACGGCGGGCCAAAGAAGCGGGAGGCGTCTTGGTGGCCAAAGCACAACGCACCGTAGGGAATAAAAGAGCTGCCCCACCGAGACCACGCACCAGTCGACGACCGACCCAGCGACGACGCACATCGAAGAAGACAAAGGATATCTTTTCTTAAAACATGTCCTTGATCCACGCCGAGTCCTGCCCCTCCACCAACAGTGAATTTGATTTGTGGACCGTGCCGCCCACACAGACCAGTGTCGAACAAGGATTATGGGTGGAGCATCTCCCGCTCTCCAGCATCAACGAAACCGGACCCATCGAGTTCACCATCAGTAATGTGGATACGGCCTATGTGGATTTAGCCCATACCTACTTGTATGTGAAAGCCAAGGTGGTCAATGGAGCTGGCACCAGAATCGCTGACCAAGCAACGGTGGGCCCGACGAATCTCTGGCTGCACTCGATGTTTCAACAGGTGGATATTTTTCTCAGCGACAAACTCATCAGTGACTCCACCAACACGTACCCCTATCGAGCCTACATCGAGACCCTGTTGTCGTATGGCCGAGAGGCTAAAAAATCTCAGCTGACAACCGCTTTATTCTACAAGGACACGCCCGAGCACATGGACACGGTGGACAATGGGGGATATAACAAACGGAAGGCTTTCACTGCGAACAGTGCCTCGGTGGATATGATGGGTCGACTGCACGCTGACATGTTCATGCAAGACCGGTACCTCTTGAACAAGATCCCCATCAAAATCCGACTGATACGGGCGCCTCCGACCTTCGCCTTGATGGCCACTAACGTAGAGGGGCATGCAGCGGACTATAAGATTGTCATCCAAGACGCAGTCCTGTATGTCCGAAAAGTGAAACCGAATCCAGCCGTTCAATTGGGACACATGAAAGCCTTGGAAACAAAACCAGCCCAGTACCCTATCCGACGTGTACAAACCAAAGTGTTCTCTGTGCCTGCTGGAAATATGGGCGCCAACAAAGAAAACCTGTTCCTGGGGGAACTACCCAAGCGATTGATCCTGGCCTGTGTGGAAAATACCAGTTTCAGCGGAGCCTACCCAGAGAATCCGTTTGACTTTCAACATTTCGGCATCAATTTTGTGGCCCTGCATGTGGATGGACAACAGGTGCCAGCCACGGCCTTAACACCGAACTTTGGGCGGAGGAATTTCATTCGAGCCTATCAGAGCCTGTTTACAGCCACCGGTCAAATCAACCAGGACGAAGGGAATATGGTCAGTCGGGAGGACTACGCGAACGGATACACGTTGTTCTGTTTCGATCTAACCCCCACCTTAGAGAACGACCATCAGCTGGCCCTGGCCAAGCAAGGCAACTTACGGTTGGAAATCCACTTTGCACGAGCCCTGGCGACCACCGTCAATGTGATCTGCTACGCCGAGTTTGACAACATCATTCAAGTGGACAAGGCGCGCAACGTCCTGTGTGACTTCTCCACCTAACATGGATACAGACCAGATAACCACCGTGCTGGAGAATGACCCAGAGACACGTATGGTATTTCAAGGGTTGTTCGGCCGAGATGTGTTTCCATTAGACCGTATGTATCCTGCTGCTTACGTTCTCAACACGGACCCGATGGATCGATCCGGTGAACACTGGGTGGCCGTGTACTTGACAGAACAGCAGGGCGAATACTTTGACCCGTACGGCCTGCCACCCCTCCATCCCGATTTAACAGACTTCATGGATCAAGGCACAGAGACGTGGTGTTGGAACAGTCAAACGTTGCAAAGCCTGACCAGTGGCGTGTGCGGACAATATTGCTTGTTTTACCTGTACCATCGATGCCGGGAAGACCCTTATCTACCATCGTACAGATGTTTGACGAGTACCCCCAGGCCGAGGACCGCGATGTACTCGTCTATGACTGGGCCGCCCATCATTTCAATGTACAAGTCCCGTTCTGGGCTTGAATTCTTTCAATGAACATACGCCCGCTGTTCTGGGCTTGAATTAATTACAAGCCCCTTGTTCTGGGCTTCAGTTTTCACGTGGTTGTTCTCACGTTGTTGTTGTTCACTGAATAAAAAAAAAAAAAAAAAAAAAAAAAAAAAAAAACCCTGTCTTGTGTGTTTTATTCATAATGCATCTGAAGATTCAGTCAAACTGAAATCAGTGGTGTAGGATGGGGCCAAAATATCACCCATCAAGGTTAGAATGCAAGCGCACTATAGTAAAAAATAGAGAGCCAATGAAATCAGCCCACAGACCAAGTACGTGTATTTGGTCTAGGTTTGGAGCGGGCATTTCATTGAGGTACGTGTATACGGTGAGTGAAGAGACTCGTCCAACACGTATAGATTATGACTATAAGTTCTTTGTATTCTCCGAACCTTGCCGAAAGGGAGACCGTTTGACAGGTGACCTTTTGATCCGCGCGTGCGCACTGCCGGGGATGACGCGTGATGACGCGCGCGCGCGCTGCGTGCTGGGGCGGGCCAGGCCAGTGGAAAACACCCCGGCGGTTGAACATTGGAACTCTTCTGGGTTTGGAGGATGAACATACGGACGTCTAAGGGGAAAAATTGGAACTCTTCTATGTTTGGAGGTAGTTTTTAGTGAAAACCCGGAAGTGACGTCACAACCCACGTGATCTGCGTATATACTCCTGTAAAATAGAGCCGATTTTATTTCTTTGGAGGGGCAAGGTCAATAGGACTTGCGCTTTTTATACTACTAAACTGTGAAGTAGATTACATCTTACATAGGCCTTAAGGCCGTGATATGCATATGAAGTTTTCTGGGGCATGGTCAGTACTTCCCAATTTTCCCTTCGTCTACTACTCGCCGATTTTTTATTTTTTTATTTTTTTTATTATTATTATTATTTATTTATTATTTTTTATTTATTTATTTATTTTTTTTCTCCGTTTTGTTGTCAAATGCAGGTATTCAAATGATTTGACAAATGATAGCGTACAAACGATGTAAACATAGGGAAAATTATTTGAGAAATTGTAGTTTGTTTCAATCAGCTGGTATGCAAAAGAATCTCATAGCGGCGTTCCAGGACAGCTTCAACACTGGACGCAAATTGTTTCCTGCAAGATAATAAAATAAAAAATAATAAGGGGAGAAAAAGTCTGCGCAGGTGGGACTCGAACCCAGGTGTTCTCGATCAACAGCTCAATGCGTTTCCATTGAGCCACGACCATGTTGTTGCTTTATAAAGATGTTAACTTCAACCAGAGTTGTATGGTTGGAATAATTCATTTGTTCATTTGAATTAACGTGGTACTACCACGATAAAAACATGCTAAAAAAATAACCAGGCCAACCCAAAGATAATATATGCCACCCTACGCTACGTAACTGTTGCTAAAACCATATAAGGGGGTTCCCGGTAAATTTGAACAAATGATGACGTCATGACCGAAATATCAACAACGCAGTTTCCACCGAGACCGTGTCTTGGCCAAAACCGATAATGTCGGTGTGAATTTCAATGGATGTAGGCGAAATAAACGTAAGCTATCCTTCTATCACACACAAACTCATGTTGGCCGCTCTCAAATTTTCGTACAGGCCTTATTGCGAGAACTTGTGCGAGACGTGTGCACGAAAACTACGTGCGAAATCAGGCCTATTTTCTCATCGCATGGGCGGAAACAACTGCCGATCTAAGGAAAAATATTACCTCAAAGGCAGCAACCGAATTAGCAATGTAAGCCTGAACAATTATATTTTCAATGAATACAAGGTTGTCTTGAGAAATATATCTCAAAATATGATTAATTAATGATTTTCCATCATGACAAACGAAAAACCGGCTTCCAACAAATATGGCGGCGTGTATTCGAAGCTCGAAGTCAGAAAATTGCCAAACTTCAAAAATTCAGATCTCATCAACCAGAACGTCTTATGTGCTCACAGTTATTGACAATATCGTAAAATATGTATACTTGCTAACCTTAGTTGGATTCGTCATGAAATCATTTAGGAATAAGTAATTCGGGCACTTTTTGTGACATAGCCAAACGAAGATGACAGCCGTTTCCCTTTTCGCTGCGATGGTTTACACGAAAAACCGGCTCAGTTATAAAAATCCATATCTCCGTAAATATGAAATGTGCAAACTTTTTACGTCAAGACAATATTCTCTTATATGTGTACTTCCTATTTCCCGCAGGAATTTATGCAATATAAATTTTATCTCTGTATCCATTGTCTTTTATATTATTTTGTTATTATTATGGCATTTGGCATACTCTATATGTGAGAGAATAGAATAGAATAGAACTTTATTTATGCTAATCAAAGCGCCCGCAAGGAGTCAACAATGAAAACAAATGGCGGCTGTGTGGTTGGTGGTGGTGGGTTTAAGATGGCGGCTGTGTGGTTGGTGGTGGTGGGTTTAAGATGGCGGCTGTGTGGTTGGTGGTGGTGGGTTTACGATGGCGGCTGTGTGGTTGGTGGTGGTGGGTTTAAGATTGCGGCTGTGTGGTTGGTGGTGGTGGGTTTAAGATGGCGGCTTGTGGTTGGTGGTGGTGGGTTTAAGATGGCGGCTTGACATCATCCTTGGGTGTGTGCCAAGTATGTACGACTATAGTTCGGTTAACCTTTGACCTGTGTATTCCTCCGCGGGGATGAGGTCATGTCTGGCGGTGATGCGGTCGCCTCCATTTTATCTAGGGACTACTTTTTCTCCGCGGAGGCGACCGCATCACCGCCAGACATGACCTCATCCCCGCGGAGGAATACACAGGTCAAAGGTTAACCGAACTATAGTCGTACATACTTGGCACACAGCCAAGGATGATGTCAAGCCGCCATCTTAAACCCACCACCACCAACCACACAGCCGCCATCTTAAACCCACCACCACCAACCACACAGCCGCCAT
>JAVTVY010010636.1:0-47399 GCA_036873755.1 Hanleya hanleyi | reverse complement strand
AACTCTTGGAAATCCCCACCCCAGTTGAAATCCTGCCTATATTAAGATGGGCACCGCCCAAGTCAGAATCGCCACTGATTTTCATCAAAAATCACCAGAAATTTCCATCAAAAATAGGTCAGCTCAGAACTTGTTGGTAACAGTCTCCTAATGCGCCTTCATTCCAAAATAAATAACGATCACCGATTTAATTTTACATTTTTTTTTAAGGAAACAGATTGAATAATATCGGTTCACTAGATTTCAAGCTTTACGTGTGAAAATACATCTACATCTCTTTAGTGGTTTTTAGTGCCCTTGTCCAGGATCAAAACAACTTTTTAAATCACATTATTTTCCCAACAATACACCAAATTTATATATATAGTACTATAGTATAGAAAGGTAGCATTTATGTAGTTTACGGTAATTCAACTCGAGACCAACACCTTCTATGCACAAGATAATAATGATTCTATGTGATTCTCCTGAGCATAACCGGTACAAAGACGAATAAATAGCGTCTCTACATCACGTTGTTATCCAGATATATGAGACAACACATTTTGGGTATCGGCAATCTGATGAATGTACTATTCCGGTTTCCTTGTTTCACATTATATTCTATGGCAGTTGATCGGTGATTTTCTTTATGATAAACGTTAAACCACCTCAGCTTCGTTGTGCAAACAGCGCTGAATTTTTTAGGGTATATGCAGTAGGGTATTTTTAGCCGGAGAGTAACTGATAGGCCTACTCATTAAATGTGATAAAACGCTGGAGCAAAACGGACCACAGTTTTCTTGGCAATGATGACATGTTTGGATGTGAAACAGGATACACGTTACAGGCTACAGCTTACATATATATAACAATATACTGAAGCGTTAATTATAAATCTAATTTTAATCAGAATTACTTCAGATCAGAACTTGCTGGTAACAATGCCCTAATGCACGTTCATGCCAAAAATCAAGGTTCTAATGTCAACGGTTCTCCTTATTTTGCCGACGAAAGGATTCGGATGGACTCACTCATTACAGGACAATTTGCGATCTGTAGCCTACTTCGTAGGAATAAAGGAAAGAAATTGGGTAAACAGTGTACAGACAGGAAAGCACTGATAGTGCTTTTTTCAGCTTTATAATACATTCAATATTATTTTCCTAAACACATGATGCCTGGGGTAAAGGGAGTGAGTGAGTGAGTGAATAGAATTTAACGTCGCTTTCAACAATATTTCAGCTATATCACGACGAACCAACTAAGCACCACCCAGCCCAGTTGTGTTCCTGCTACTTCAAAGAAGAAATCTTTGAAGCAGCATGGAACCCGACACCCTCCATCCACCCTATAAAACACTAAGGACAGCGCACAAGACACAGACAGGATGCTTACATGGTGCAATAAAGACAAGTGATACTTCAGTGCTAGACATCACATTGTCAAGTTCCTGTTGCTTCTCAGCAAAACGCATTGAAGCAACAGGAACCTGAACCCACCCAACCACCCGCGGGGTAAAGGGTAAAGGGGGTCGGAGTTGTGCACATGGTGGCCCGGGAAGCCCACAAACACTGTTAGGTACATGTAACATTAACAAGCTTATGCAAAAAAATACTGTGGAAAATAATAGTGCTACGATATTACAATCACAGTTTTTGGAGATGTCTACATGTACTCCCACTTTTTTAAAAATTTGGACATGTGCTACGGTGTCCAAACCTGCCAACCTACAGGCAAGCAAACCACCTGCATGGTTGCGAACATCAGTTTTGACAAATTCTGACGTTATGCTATAGCAACACTATTTCAAGGGTTTGACATTCTGGGATGACTTAGTACAGCAATGTTAACCAACTGGTGATTTTTAAGTTCATATAAATGGTGTTAGTACAGCAGATTAGAATGCATTTTGAAACTGTACTACAGCAATGAAATGATATTGTTGTGAAAGTCAATATAGACAAACATATTCTCGATCCATGTCAAAAGCAAACAAAACAACTAATTATTCTCCTTGCAGGCCTCGCCATAAGGGGCGAGTGAATGCACACGCTCACCTAGTTCTCACCTAAAAAAGATTTTCAGGCGAGTGGCCTATAAGTACTACTCACCTAGATGAAACATCACTGTACATCATTGATCTACTAAACTTTAACCCATTGAACCCTGGATTTTCCAGGCCTATTAATCCCTGACCCTGCAGCTCCCCGTGACGTCAAACTCATGTTTATGAATGAGCATACGTCAAAGCCGCTTTTGCGGCCTCTCAGGTATTATAGATACAGGTTGCAAAAGCGGCCTCTCAGGTTCTAAGGGATGCTTTGAACCCTAAAATTTCCATGAATGAGCATAGGTCACAAAGCCGCTTGTGTGGTCTCTGGGGTATATACATTATAGATATGGGCCTCAAAAGCAGCCGCTAGGGTTCTAAGGGTTAAGACTTGCTGTTGGTCATGAACTAATGATCGAATGATAACGGCACCAGAATTTTATGACACGAAGTGAAAGCAACACATGGTTGATGTTGTTGCACGACATCCCAGTGATATTGATGAACAAAAATTGTGGAAATATTGAATATTGTTATATGCACAACGCTTGATGAATGCGAGGAAATGATTGTTATTTTATTGGACCGAAAACTGAAACTGAAGTACGGTAACAGCAAACATGGCGACTAAACAATACACAAACTGAAGACTTTGAAAGACAAGGATAAGACAAGCGGAATTCGAGGCTACATCCAGCAAAGACGAAAGTGTGTGAACGTTGATGGCTAAATCTGACCAATATTTCACGATCGCAGCATATGAATAACGTTGAACATGTTAAACTGGTTACATTTCATGTAATTAATTTGACCAACTTGTGATAAAATACTGGCAGTCTTGGTATGTTCTACATGTACATGTGGCCATGTGGACGAGCTGTCACCTTTTCCCCACAATATTTGTGAGATCGTCAGTGTTGGAATAGTTGCTGTCAAATATTTAGAAATTTTTGGCATAAAAAAAATAACGAGAGATCCTGAAGGATTTGTCTGATAATCTTTTTGTCCATTGTTACTAAGAACAAACGATTGATTTGTAATTTTGTTTGCAAAAATTCGAATCGGAGCGATTGGGTACTGGAAGCGAAGATTAATCTCTTGACACTTTGGCATGAGCCCTGATTATCTCCCTTGGATCGAAACACGCAATAGTCTACAGTTGTCGAGTTGTGACCTTCTTTCACAAGAGTGACGTCCCTTCGACAGACAAAACGATGGGGCAGTTCACTTGCAATGGCATGGACTAAACTGATTCAAAATTTGAAGAAATACATTTTAATTCGAAATCATTTGAACTCCTTGATATGGAAGGTGAAAGTATGGATATTCTCTATAGTCAATATATAGAATATGCCCCATCGTTTGATAAGCCGACTCTTGTGATGCAACGTCACAACTCGGGAATACAGTATTAATTTGAAGCGTAACTTGGATTTTCGAATCGGACCAAAAAGGTATCTTGCACAACTGGACCACAAGGGGAACCAGTATACCAAATCTGAGAAAGATCTATGCAGCACTTCCTGAGAAATCATGATAAAATTTCATGGGAAATCCAAAATAGCCGCCTGGTGGCTATATTGGATTTTCGAATCAGACTGAAAAGGGTATCTTGCACAATTAGACCCCAAGGGGAACCTATGTACCAAATCTGCGATAGATCCATGAGGTACTTCCTGAGGAATCACGATAAAGTTTCATGGGGCAATCCAAGATGGCCACCTGGAGACCATATTGGATTTTCGAATAAGACCAGAAAAGGTATCTTGTACAACTAGACACCAGGGGAAACCTGTGTACCAAATTTGAAAAAGATCCATGAATCAGTTCCTGAGAATTCAAGATAGCAAAATTTCATGGGGAAATTCTAAATGGCCGGCTGGTGGCCATATTGGATTTTTGAATCGGACCGAAAAAAATATCTTGCACAACTGGACCACAAGGGGAACCTGTGTACCAAATTTGATAGAGATCCATGCAGTACTTCCTGAGAAATCACGATAAAGTTTCATGGGGAAAACTAAGATAGCTGCCTGGTGGCCATATTGGATTTTCAAATCGGACCGAAAAAGGTATCTTGCACAACTAGACCCCAAGGGAAAACTGTGTACCAAATTTGAGAAAGATCCATGTAGTACTTCCTGAGAAATGACGATAACAATGTTTCATGAGGAAATCCAAGATGGCTGCCTGGTGGCCATATTGAATTTTCGAATCGGACCAGAAAAGGTATTTTGCACAACTAGACCCCAAGGGGAACCTGTATACCAAATTTAAGAAAGATCCATGCAGTAAGAATTCACGATAAAGTTTCATCAGGAAACCCAAGATGGCTGCCTGGTGGCCATATTGGATTTTCGAATCGGACCAGAAAAGGTATCCTGCACAACTAGATCCCAAGGGGGACCTGCACTGTACCAAATTTGAGAAAGATCCAAGCAGTAGTTCCTGAGAAATCAAGATAACAAAGTTTCATTGGGAAATCCAAGATGGCTGCCTGGTGGCCATATTGGATTTTCGAAGCGGACCAGAAAAGGTATCTTGGACAACTAAACCCCAAGGGGAACCTGTGTACCAAATTTGCGAAAGATCCATGCAGTAGTTCCTGAGAAATCGCGATAAAGTTTAATGGGGAAATCCAAGATGGCTGCCTGGTGGCCATATTAGATTTTCAAATCGGACCAGAAAAGGTATCTTGCACACCCCAAAGGGAACCCGTGTACCAAATTTGAGAAAGATCCATGCAGTAGTTCCTGAGAAATCGTGACAACAAAGTTTCATGGGGAAATCCAAGATGGCTGCCTTTTCGAATCGGACCAAAAAAAGTATCTTGCACAACTAGACCCCAAGGGGAACCTGAGAAAGGTTTTTCTTTTGAGGGAAAGATCCATGAAGTAGTTCCTGAGAAATCGCGGTAACAAGAATTGTTTACGGACGGACGGATGACGGACGAAAAGTGATTTGAACAGCCCACCATCTGGTGATGCATTTGCGCACACTTCACCATCCATAAGATGGTTTGCGAATCGTGTGTCCATTATCGCGGAGTGATATCCGGTACTTTACTGGATTTTGTTCGACCTTCATCCGGCAGAGAACAGACTCGAGAAATCTGATAAATTACAGGTTTTCATACCACTTCTGAAACAGATATTGCCTGGACTTACAAAATATATAGGTATGATTAACTTTCGTATCATCCAAGAGTTGCGGTGGACCAGTAATTTTGAGCAAGTAGGACATCCCATGACTCGAAAATGGCGAGTTACGTTGGAGTTACGTCGGTAGACCTTAGCTGATTGGCTGATGAAGTCACAAGGTACCAGTATTCATTTTTGGAAATTCCCTCTTGCAGTTGCCGAAAGTAGGCTGAGAATGGATACACACGATTTCAGGGTCAGCCTTACCGCGTGTAGATGACCGAGATGGTTACAGGTTGCTGGTGATGGTGGGCTAAAAAATATGAACACATTTATGAACTATGCTTGATATGCATGTATGACTGAGGAAATATCTGCAACTGTAATAAAATTGATTTTTAACATCTTATAAAAATTGACATGCACATGACCTAGATTATTTTGGAATTCTACGATAGCTGTGTTTTTAAATCCATACAAATGCCATGTGATGTCACATACTTAAAACAGCGTTTTACGATGGTGTTTTACAATACATGTAGTTACTGACGTCAACATCCGGCCTAATGTAATCGTCCGTAGGGGCAATACGATGGAAAATGTGTATGCTGTCTGCCTCTCTTATGAATACCGGTAGCACGATTAAGCTGATCAAAGTTGGCGAACGAGTGTTCTTTCGTGTAAAATTGTTTTCTGTTGTATCCCTGACAAAATATAGAGTGATTGTAAATATGTGATCACAATTCACCAGCTCATAATGCATTCATATACCCCGACCAGTCAACATGGTCTAGTCCAGTCAGTTGTCGATAGCTGTCAAAATCTTTCTGCAGGTGTTCTCTGAAGCCGGGACAACTTATTGTTTGAAGAAAGGTGAACACACAACTAATATAAAACACAAAAAATAAATATGCTTCTTCTGCAAAGTAGAAGAAAAATACATGTAATCCATTATCTAGTGGAGTAAAACACTTATGATATACCGCTATAGGCTTGTGCGAGTGTACACGTTTGACGATTCCGCTTCGTCGTCAAACTTAGGAGACAACGTACTGCATAAATGGAGCAAAAATGCTAAATTTGTGTTTGATTGGCGATGATTTGCACGTGATCAGAGCTACAGGTAGTCCAAACTTGGCCGTATTACGTACCTATACGACCAACTCGAGGTCTGGGCCTATCCAAACAACAGTGCATGGTCAAATCGACAACCTGCCGTGTAACGTGTAGTAATCTCCCGTCTTCACTCGGCCCATTTTTGGGCTAATTTGGGCAGTCATTTTCAGTCGCCCAAATCTTTCGGAAAACTTGCATATGATTCCACAAGACGTTAACGCCACAAGAGACTCACATTAAATGACCTCTAACTCACATGCACTGGTCCAGAGGGTTTACAGGTCTGATATCTATATTTCGGAGCAGAAATTAAAAAACAAAAATCTGACAACCAATGCATGACTGTGAGCCAGGTAAGCCTTGGAAAAAGTTAACATTAAAAGTATTGTCATTTTGTGGGCATCAATGGATGTGGTAATCACAAACTTTCAAGTTGATTTTATGTCAAAGTATTAGAGAGAAGGCAGTGAAAAACATGTCATGCTGCTGCATATTTTGGGTGCAGTCCACAGTACCCCTCGTTGCTGTAAACAGACCCCTGGTATAGCCCTCCCGTCTTTCTGAGTTGCCAAACCATCCAGAAAACCTCTATAAAAGTATATATTTTTCTAACGGGAATGCTCATACCATTAATTTAGCATACAGCCAGTTATGCAAATTCAACCCGGGATAAATTTTCTTCACTCGGAACGTACTCCATATTTTCTGGGAAATCTATTAAAATGACCCAAAATACGCCATATTTTGTTCATTTCCTGGAAAAATCTTGACAATCGATTTCAATAAGATTTCGTCTCAGTGTTCCCCATCTCGAGGCGAGATAAAAAAGCTATTCAAAATATGGGGTCGACCAGGCCGTTTTTTTGTCACATATTCCATATGTAACATGACCCTGTTTTTAAACACCTGAAAAACGTACGAAACTGAGGCTGATGAAGATTGACTTAGCTGCCGGACTCGCCATACACCATACTGAATCGGCAAGTATGACGGTAGGTAAACACTGCCGGTCACATGTCAAATCACAGTCAATATGGTAGGTTTTTCGGTGCTTTCATTATCAAGCGTGGGCGTGTGTCTGACCAGATGACAGTGACCACAGCTGAAAATGAACGATTTTCAGCATATCGATGACAGGTATGGTTACTGGTGTCCAGTCATTTTTTGATGGAGAGATATCGTACTATATTGTCACCAAATGTAGGGTTATTACTATTTCAAGTTAACAAAAAATTTTAACATTTTTGTGGTGAGAGGTGTTTTCAGGTGTTGGTCCATTGTAGGTATTAGCATCGAATTATAGTGTGAGGAAATGAGCACAAAATGAACACATGGGAACTTACTAGCTGCCGCATGTATCACTGACTCATTCATCTCTCGATTGCTTTCACTTGTGTGTGTTTGAGAGGAATATGAACCATTAATAGTTTATTCTCTGTCTGATATTATGACAGTCCATGGTATCATCATCAGACCGATCGACAGTCCATGGTAGGTCAAAATACGGTCAGTCCGAACTTGTGAATGATGCACAGAGAGCACATCGTCTGATCCAATGATTCGCCAAATGGACTGTTGCCAAGACAAATGGTAGCTACCATGTACTGTCGACATATCTGATATACAATCATATGTTGCCTCATTATAACATTGCAGCTGTTATCCGGCTTCAATGTGAAGTGATCCAATCTACAGTTCATGCATGACACATGGACTGGTGCATTCACCTACAATCATACTCATAGGGAAGGATAATTATCATGTGGTCAGACCCTGGTGCTCTGCTGTATTAACATTTTTGACTACTATCAGTGGGAAATGTCCAGGCTGCATGCAAATTGCAGACTTCAGGGAATTTTCGCAAATCCGCAGTGGACTAGTTTAATCCAATTTTGATGCCAGTTTTTTTTTTCCTCTCTCAAGACGAAAAATTCTTCTGTGGCCGAGAACTGCCAGCCGAGCGCTGCAAGCCGAGAGCTGCCAAGTCGAGAGCTGCCAAGTCGTACTATTGGCTAATGTGTATCACGTGTGTGTTCATAGTGCTGTACCTATAGCATATATTCTCTCACAATGTGCAAATGAAGATGAACCTGTACGACGGTAGCACTTGGCCTACTGCTCGCCCAGATTTAACATCACTGTATACATGGTATAGTTTAAACTAGGACATTTACTAATTTGCTCACCCTGCTTGCCTGGAAATCATATCTAGGTGAGTAGATTATTTGCTTGCCAGGGTTATTTTCATGACGAGGCATGAAATGTATGAGAAGAAGCCAAAACTTTGACGGATAGCTATAGTCTTAGGTCTTCCACAAGACAATAAGACCACAGGTGGGAACATTTTATTAGCATGGACAAAGAAATACGATAAAAATCTGCCGACATCAATGAAATGGGAAAACTGTGAGAGAGATTTTGAGACCCACGCGATAAACTTCGAGCCCACGTCAGCATGTTAAAAGGCAAGAAGTTTATCTTGAACTAGAATTTGCACTCTGAACGGGTAACGCTCACCAACCCAGCTATACTAGGCAGTAAGAGTAAGAAACTTTATTTTGCTTCGGTATAATATGCAAACCAGAAAACATTAGCTCTGAACGAGCTATTGACCGATAAAAAAATGTATAATAACAATAAAAATGTGAACTGGAGTGTCTGCATTATCTCTATCATTATTAGCCAACTTTGAAATATTGCAAATTTTGAGGTTATGAAATCCGTTACACCACAACAACGGGCTTGCACACCTTGGGCCTTAAACTGGTAAACTCAAGGCACGCGTGAATTAACAACAACATACAACAACAACAACGTTGTCAAGAGAAAAATTCAATTCCTTACATGCAAACATACAAGACACAATTTATCTGACCACATACATACTACACACTTCTCAAGTCAAGAGGCTACATGTACATGTGGATTCCACAGTATTCTATTGCGTACCGTCAATTCTGGTTCAAAGCCAGGCTCATGATATTGATGACCACGGTTCTCGTAGATATGTATAATGCCAATGGACGCACATGTTCACAGTAAAATATACTCTCACAACAGGTCCAGTTTACTGTAGCCTATGCCGTACACTATTCATTGAATCATCAAAATCCCATGATGCATTTGGCGCAAGTGACGAATGAAATTTGTTTCCGTCATATCAAGCATCACTTCCGGGTCAATCCTTCAATGTACTGGTATCTGGATGGTGTAAATGGTCTCGATCAGAGGGGGATAATTTAAAAGCAAATATTTATTTACTTATCAAACGTATATATATTTATGAAAGATCATTTTATTATTATTATTAAATAGTATATAATTTAGATAATTTATTTGCGTGAAGTTTGTGCCAACATTTGGCTAAAAACGCATACATAGAATGAATAAAATTGAACATACAAATACAGACATTAAGACACATTGGAACAAATGGTTCGTTCAGCCGATGTCCGTGATAGATTCTCCTTGTCCGATTTCTTTGCCGTCACATTCTGATTGTTCTTACGTTTGATAGTTGGAATAGCTGTTCTCTTTAGTTTTGGTTTGTACCCGAATTCAACTGCTACGCTGTAGATGTCCTCGAATGATGTCTTTCTGTCAAAATGTGCCGAGCAAATTATACGAGTACTGGCTCGGGCCCTCTTTCCACACTCTCGTGTTGCGTACAAATTTCGTCCAATTTGCAGCGATTTTCTCGTCTTTGGGCCACAAATGAATACTAACACCGTCATCTGTAGTAAAACTGCAACCTCCCACTACACAACGTCGCGGCATATTTAAAAATGATGCCCCGATACTCCGAAAATCTCCAGAAATCAGCAGCTACATACGACTGTGGTATACGGCTTTAACATAGAGAATACAAGACGGCTTCCCTCCGTGACGTCACAGCTGGAATTGACAGGAGAGCGATTTTCACCTTTCAAACGGCAATATCTCGCCAACCAGACTGCACAAAATTATGAAAAAAATATCATTATTTTCAGAATCGAAAGGACTATTTTTTTATATTTTTGACCTCAGAGCGTTTGGGTTGACCTTTAAACCGCATCTTATGGGGCAAAATCCTCGCCACTGTTTTGACATAGGCACAAGAATAACAAATTTCGAAAACCAAAAATATTTCTATCAATACAAAAAACAAACTCGTAAGTGATGTTTTGACTCCACCACTTACCCTGAGCTATGAAATAAGAATGTGTTGTAGCCGTTATCCTATCACAGTTCATTGGTGATCGTTTATAACTAGGCATGTTCTCACATAACGTGAGAATGTAATTATTTTATTTTATTTGTTGTTCAATGCATGTCCTTACAATACATTGGATGGTTTGTAAATATCTAAACTATTTTTTTAACGCCCATTAAGCAATTATGTAATGGAAGGTTAACATTCAAAAATCGTTCAACGACATGCCGAACACAATAATGTCCTGATACAATAAAATTACACAGTTAAAAACCCCAGAGCCGCACTAAATTTTCTGTACGCAAACACGTAAATGAATTGTTTGCCTCCAGTAGATTACCGCAGAGCTACAACTAGATTAATATTTGATGTACGATTTGTAGTAGGGATGATCTTTTCACGATTCTCACGACCTTGTCAATATTCCAAATAAATATCGCGGCTTCAGACGCACCGCTGGTATTGGCTTTATTTCCACTAGGATTAATTATTTATCAGTACATGTCCTTACATTCCCTTGTATGGTTTCGCAAATATTGAACTTGAACCAATTATGTAATGGAAAGGTGAAATTCAAAACTGTTTCATCGACATATCTTTTTTTGTTCACCACAAACTGAGAGTCATTAGTTGAATGATATTTAAAGATTTGCTTGACTATGAAAGTTCAGTTCTCATTGATAGCGTGATAAGTACACCAAGTTCCACTGTTCCATGTTGAAGATGTGGTTCTGTATCCTGATTGTGTGGTTGTGTAAGTATATTCAAATATAAACTTCAAGTCATTTACCCTTTAAAGCAACTTCACTGGTTTTGGCGATACATATCGCATGCTGATAACAACTTACGAACGTAGTTTTCAAGATCTATGGCGGTACGTTTCGTTACTTGTGCCTAATTCCGCTTAACCCGGGGCTAGGGGCCGTATGAGTCTTATGTATTTCAAGCTTCGCATAGTGTTCATATGAACAGTCACAATCAAAGCGTGACTGAGATACATCATACTCTAGATAACGACTTGACAACGTATATCATATGTATTAAAAATCCTGATCGGCGATACGGATTTGCTATTTTTGGAGCATCATGATGTCTTGCTGCCATCATTGAAAACTGTTGACTGCTTCTGTCTTGCAGGTAATTAGCCTATGTTTATGTATACTATGAATTATCCTTTTAATTTGGGGCTAATTAGGTCTTTGGATTACGGACGCGACAATTCGGTAATGAACGACGGCAGAATATTGAATGACGGACTAGACGCTTGTATTTCGTTAAATAGTACATTGAATTTTATACATTTCAGTGTTCGACTTGATCATATTGACGGAAAAGGAAAAGATTTGCGGCTATGCACTCTAATACATTGTAAAAAATTTCGCGTCGCTCACTCATGAGAAACACGATAGTTTATTTTTACCGCATTTTAGTATTTAGGGAAGAAAAGGAAATTAAAACTTTATTCTACAAAACTAGTTTAAAATCTGAAAATGACGTAATATCAGGCTCTTTTCAGAATCATACAGAATGATTAGATCTAGACACTTGAAACTTGAGCGGTTTGGTAAATTGAAAATCCCTATCTCAAATCTTGGCGTACTGGTTAGTGTGTTCTCGACCATTTCAACAAATGTGGTGCTGTTGTTTTTGTTGATGCTTAAATTGAAATACTATCTCTGTTAGTTCCCGTGACTTTGTTAATGCCGATGACAGAATACTGGCGGAAGGCAGAAAAGCTCAATTTGTACCATTCTAAATACTGATAATGTTGCTTTACATCGTTGCATTAGTATTCTCAGCACATTACCTCGTTCAATAATCACAATGATTTCAATATATTTTAACCTAAATATATCTCCAATACCTCCGAGTGTAAAGCCCCCCACTGAGCATATATACATATGAAATGATTTTTGAAAGAGAAAGAATGAATTGGTCGTCAGCGGGATTCGAACCCACCGCCCAGGCTCAACGCGCCGATGCTCCACCGACTGAGCTATGAGGGCCCATAGCTATTACACCCGTGGATTGTCCCTGCAATGACCAATCTTCTCTCTCGCTGTTGCATTTGTAACACTCTCAGAAAGTGTTGGGGAAAATTTATGTATCGGGAGCAATACAACACTTTGCCAGTGTTATGTTTTGCACATTATGTTTGAAATATAAAACTTATACAATGTTGCATTCTATTGCACAAAACTAACATTTTGTATATATCACTTGATTTCAACCCTTTCGGAGAGCCAACAGTTATAATGTACAGTACAACACCAGCCTTTTAAGGGTGTAGTAGATACATCGATAATACTCTCATGGTAATATTAAATCTGAAAATTATCCAATCATAAGCTATATTTTTCTATATTTTCTAAATATCAGAGCGACAGTAACCACCGGTATGATTCTGAGTATTTAATCTTTACATTATGCGGCTAGTGGCATAGATTTGTGGCCTCATTTTCGTCGTGGTTAGGCTATGGATGTTATTGGGTACAAATGCTAATGGCTGAGCTAAATAGAAGGCTTATAGGAACAGAAGTTCGCACGGTCAGTTTATTTGCTAACTGGGCAGAATCCAACAAACAAAACGAGACAATTTTAGAATCTGACTGTGTAGGTGTCCATTGTATGAATGTTGAAAGATGCGAATCGGTAAAACCTTTTATTGTTACAAAATTTGTAACTCGTCGATCTAAACCAATATCCATTGTGAGTTTTAACAGTTACCGCAATTTACCTGGACATCCCGGAAATCGATTTTAGAGAAACGAACAAGATTTCTGCCAATACTAGACGCAAACTCTTAAATGAATCGTTTGCCTCCAGTAGTTTTTCCCCGAGCTACAAATATATAAATAATTGATGTACGATATGATTTTGTGATGCTCTATTCATGATTCTCTGTCCACGATGTGTAAGTTTAAATATGTCCCTGCATAACGTCAATTTTTCAATTAAATGTCGCGGTGCACCGTTGGTTTTGGCTTTGTTTCCACTAAGATTACTTATTGATCAATACATGTCCTTACATTTCCTTATATGGTTCAACACCCAGTAACCAATTATTTAATGGAAAGGTGATTTACTTTTTTCACCACAAACTGTGAGTCACGTGTTGAATGATATCTAAAGGTTTGCTTGGTTAAGAAAGTTTAGTTGTCGTTGATAGCGTGATATGCACAGCAAGGTTTCACTGTCCCATGTTGAAGATGAGGAGTTATATCCTGATTATGTGCTTCTGTGAGTATATTCAAGTATAAACGTCATCGAATCTTGTACACTCCATAGCATATCTATTGGTGTTCGTTAAATAGTATACTGAATTTACACATATCAGTGTTGATCATATTGATGGTTTTGGTTTTGCGGATATTCACACTGACACATTGTAAAATATATCGTGTCGCCCACTCATGAGAGATATGCTGTTTTACGCCATTTTAGTGTTTAGGAAGAAAAAACAAATTAAACCTGCAAAATTGATTTCAAGTCTGAAACTGTCGCTCTAGACAGAAGCATAAACATTGATCGGTGAATTTCTGCCTTCAGTTAATGGTAAATTATTAGATCGAGACACTTGGGAGGTTGAATGAAGTGGAAATCCATATCTGAAATCGTTTAAGTATGCCTGGTTTTGAAGAGTTTTAACACGGAAATTATGGCTCATTTTGCCTCCCCAATGATTGTATTTATATATGTTAACCTAACTGGGAGTATTGTAGAATCCGTAATGAGTTTGCGAGACTATCACGAAATTACGCTGGTAGGAGTGAAAGATTCGCCAGTTTTCATATAGCATTAGCATGACAACGACGTGATCACGACCTATTTCTTCATTTATTCGCAGTTTTTATATATTTTAATACATTGACAAGCTTGTAAATGGTTAGAAACGGGCTTAGTGCGACTAATGGACTAATTCGAACGCAAATACAGACGAGGCAACCGTAGGGCCATGAAAGCTCCAAGTCAAAATATCTTCTCCAGTGCAGTGTATCCTGTCAAACGGAAGTTCAAATTATTTTAGTCCTCAATGTTTTCTCACAAGTTCATTTACAAAGGCTTAGATATAGTTCTTGTTATAATTTTGATATTTTGACAAGCTTCGTGAATGTTTATAATGGTACAATTTGGAGTTGAAACTGATTGACACTACATTGAATCGTGTCAATGTATGAATGAAATTTTTAACAATTTGTCATGTGTATGTTTATTTTAAGCGTAACAGAAAAAAATAGAGTAAATTTGCACATTATTTTCCTGTAAATTATTTACTAAGACTTGTACTATATTATAGCATAATGCTATAAATTGAGGTTTATTAAAAGGGATCGAGCTGATTGTACAAAATTAATGGGTTTTTTTCAAAAATCAACTTGATAGGGTTTAGTAAAACAATTGCCAGATCTGTCACAAAAATATCATCCTGTTATCTTTATGATGATATTGATAATTAATACCAATGATTCGTATTGATTAACTGAAATAAGTTGATTACTTTAGCTGTTTGATGTAGCCAATGTTCTTGACAAAACATCCCGTATTACATACTCTACTGTATACCCATAACTTTTGTGGAACAATGGCACCATGAAGACAGAGAAAATAGTCTTTAACAGAAGATGAATAATGCGATTTGACCAAATAAATTCGACTGCGTGCACTGTAAAATTAATCTTGAAAATATTTTTTTTCTCACTAAGAGGTCATCTCAGTGCAAACGTATAGGGTTTAAATGTAGGAGATGGGAAAGAAGGAAAAACACCTCTCCGAATCAACTGTAAAATATCTATTATTTGTTTAAGTCTTTTACATGTACATGTAAAGAAAATAGTTATGTTGACATTCTAATAGATTCTCTCACATTTCGTTGAACAAGAACACACTTACATACTTATCAAGATCAAACATTCATCACATGATTTATTACAATGTATTTTTTTTTTGTTTCGCCAAAATATGAAGAATTACATTTCTAATATATATTTTGCCTATATCTTTGCTTAGCCAGTTTCTCGAAATTGTTAAGGTTATTTATAGGTAAAAAGGACATAAAAAGAAAAAAACAAAATGTGAAAAAGAACAACATTAATACAACATAAACAAAAAAAAAAATAGAAAATGATATATATCACTTGGTTAAAGTCATTAATCCGTAAACCCATGGTCTTTCTACATAAGTATAGATTATATAAGAATAAAGATGTATATTACGTCAAATCTAGAATAACTTGTAGCTTAGACTACTTGCTATCGAAATTTATTTTTCTATTTTATACTCATTTGTTTTTGTATAGAAGACTACTAAATTCTGGGTTTTTTGCTCGGTATCTGTGGTAATTAATAATTGCTTAGTAATCAAAGTAAGTGGTTAAGCATTTTAAATTTTAACGGCAACCCGAATAAAATGGTAAGTTCTTGCATAACAAATTGTTTACATGATATCCAAATCCAATTTGCCAATTCTTGCCACAGTCCGCATATAAATCGGTAATCCACGAATGCTTAATTGACTCTTCTTCCTCGCCCCAAAATGTACATTTGGATCCGCTAAAAATTTCATTTTTACAAGTATAAAGGTGTTTATGACTAGTTGTCTATGTAGAAGTTTAAGTTACAACGTAACACTCTTAACGGGCCAGATCGATTAATTATAAACACATGATCACATGGTCAGAAACAAGCAAAATATTTGGAGCACACTTTGTATTTCCGTTTTCGGGTATGTTATTGACGGCTCAAACGGGCCGGCTCAGGTACTCGGCATCTGCAATTTTAAACAGATATTCAATTATTAACAAGAATAACACTATACAAACTCAATATTGAGAATTTATCCTGTATTTATTTATCAGGTAATCTTAAATTCTTATTGATATCATATAAACCAAATTGTATTTAAAGTAGACATTTGATAAGGCGTCATTAATGAATCTGGATAATTTGCAGATTTCCGTTCATGATTAAGTTCAATTCATATAATGAGCACAAAAGAGATGGAACTAAATATCTCTGACAAGATCCGGCCGAACTTGAGATACTTTACATTGGAAAAAGTATTATTGCACTAAAATTAAACAAGGCGCCTAAAACTCCTTTCAAAATACCAGTAACAGTGCATAGACCGTTGTAATACTCGTGTTGCTGTTGTTTTTGTTGATACTGTATATTAATTCGTTTAATTTGAAATACTGTCTGTTTTAGTTCCCGTGACTTCATTGAAGTTTCTATGAGAGTAGTTAGTATTTGGCTACGAAAATCGGACTGTTTTCAGAATCGTGATATAGACACAAAATTAGAAATACTGATGGCAGAATAATGACGGATGGCAAAGAAACTCAATTTGCATTTTTCCCCTCAACTGATTACCTCATTCAAAAATCACAATGGTATCGATACATTATTACCTAAATATGATTCCAATAACGTCGAGACCAACTTCAAGTCATCCTGCATGAGTATGCATTTACTAGTCAATTCACATGGATATCCAAGAATTAAAGTTCACTGATCATTTTTTTGCCTGACGTTCACTGTTTATTCAAAACATTATGAATTGTGAATATCGTCTTTTCAAACATAAATATAACATTTCATCCCGTTGAACTATTTCTGGCTTTCTCATATACATTTTTACATGGACGTTTAATATGTCTAAAATACGATACGTCAACCAAAACGAATCTAAAGTTTCCAATGTCATCATATCCACCTAGACACCGTATCGTCATACCATTTTGGCTCAAGGTGTTTTTAAAAATGTTAAAATTACAAGCGTCCGGTCCGTCATTCATAGTTCAGCCGTCGTCCATTAGAGAATATCCGCGTCCATAATCCAAAGACCTATTCCATATTCCATATAACAATATTAGCACCAAATTCAAAAAGACAATCATAGTACACATAAAAATATCAAATCCGTGTCGCTGATCAGTATTTTTAATCCATAATATTCGTTGTAAAGTCGTCATCTAAAGAATGATGTATCTCAGTCACGCCTTGATTGTGCCTGTTCATATGAGCACCATGAGGATCTTGACGTACATGGGTTCATACTGCCCCTAGACCCGGGTTAAGCGGAATTAGACACAAGTTACGAAACGTAACGCCATATATCTTGCACGCTACTCTCTTATTTTGCTATCAGCGTGCGATATGTATCGCCAAATTTGAGAAACTTTGAATGGAGGCGCTTGATGGTGTAGCCCTGTTTTATAAGTTTCTGCAACAATGTTTTGTGACGTTGATTAAAATCGTCACATTTAACACAGGATCTAGCAAATGCTAGTAGGCGTGATATGTATACGCCATATGCAGGTTCCACTGGAATATTACTCTCCAGAAAGGGATAGTATATGATGTCGAAATTGTAATCATCTCTTTTGTCATACAATCGACGAGAGAGAAGGCCCGCTTCATTTTCATAGAGATATAGGTCTAAATATGATGTGCCTGTAGGGTTATCTGTAATTTCCTTCAAATCAAGTGAAGGTGCATACCTAAAATCAAAAAAAGAAAGAAAGACCATCTTGGAACGGCCGTCGGTTCTATTTTATGTCATTTTGGACTTTGAGCCTTTAAAATTTAAAACTTCTATTTTTTATGTACGAAACGCAGTATGCCGTGTAGAATTGAAGAATTAATACTGGCTACCTCTTTTCGCGAAATGATTTGGATGCATACATGATATTTTAATCTTGGAGACTCCAAGAATATCAGTTTAAATAAATCGAATTTGGTCACTTGCCTTCCTGACTTGAATCAGTCTCGAGATCTTTTTTTAGAATCTTGCTACCAAATGTTACACTATTTAAAAGATGGAAAATGTTTCATCTTTATAGGGACAAGTAATCACTGATCCAACCGAATTCCAAGTGGTTTTCGTTTGTCTGGCGCAGGAGGTAGATTAAAGTACCAAACAGATTAGGCTCTCTGTAGATCCATTTTGATCATTGTCTGTGAAGCCTAATTTTCAAAATTCGAAATTCAAACAAATTTGTAGTTTTGGTTAGGTTTTTGTTAGGGTTAGGGTTTGCTAGGGTATGTTTGTTTGTGTCATCGTCGCCGTGTGACCAATAATGTTAAGTGCGACGTTAATCTTCAAACAACCAACCAACCAACCAACCAAGTGGTTTTCTAGAGTACAATAACAACCTTTCTCGATGACAAAATCCGACCTGTTGTATCGAAAATAAATGAAATATTTCAACAGAATTTACATATACAGTAACCATATTTATTTTCTGATAATTTTTAACATATAGCTGTTTCAGTAATATATATATATTGCCATAGATAGGTGGCAAATAATTTATGTGTAGAGACAAATATTAGCGGGTACAAATTTTGGTGGGTACAAATGTTAGTGAGTGAAATGTAATGGGTACAAATACTGGTGAGTGCAAATGATAATGTGTGCAAACGGTAGTTTAAGCAAATGGTAGTGTGTACAAATTTAATGGGAAGAATAGTTAGTGAGTGTGCAAAATGAGAGGCTTGTATAATAGCACCAGAAGATAAACAAATCAGTTGATTGGTCAACTGGGCCGTAATCTACAAATATCCGTTATTGTGTATGAATATTCAAAGATATTAAAGTCAATCATAGCAATATCCAATGTGAATTATAATAGTTGATAAATATTTATTTCATAGGATTTAGAGCTGCAAAGGACAGGGCGCGTTTTATTCTGAACTTGGCCCCATACGTCGCGGTAGCGTTGCCGGAAAAAATCCTCTACCAATGAAAAAAAATATTGGCACAAAGACAACAATTTGTCAACACGCCACTTTTTCGACAAAGGCATAATAAAAACAAATTTCGAAAACCGAAAATATTCCTATCAATACCAGAAACAAAGTCGTAAATGATGTTTTGCCTCCGCCACTTGCTCTGAGCCATGAAATAAGAATATGTTGCAATCACTATCTTTTCGCAGTTCATTGGCGATCGTGTATAGCTCATGTTCTCGCATAACGTCAATTATCCAAATAGATATTAGATTAGATCGGATTTGATTTTGTTTGTTGTTCAATGCATCTCCTTACGCTTCCCTTCAACTGAACCGTTGCAAATATCTAAACTATCTGTTTAACGCCCATGCAGGTGAAAAAACGAGAACGTCAGACGTGATTCTTCGTAGTCTACCGAACACAATAATGCCGAGTCGAGATACAATAAAATCCCACAGATAAAAATCCCACAGAGTCGCAATAAATGCTCTGTACGCAAACACGTAAATGAATTGTTTGCCTCCAGTAGTTTACCGCTGAGCTACAAATAGATTAATATTTTGGTTTACGATTTGCTGTAGCGATGATCTTTTCACGATTTTGTATAACTTTAAATATGTCCCTGCATAACGTCAATATTTCAATTAAATATCGCGGCTTCAGACGCACCACTGGTATTGACTTTTTTCATTAGGATTACTTATTTATCAATACATGTCCTCACATTCCTTTGTATGGGTTCGCGAAAAGTGAAATTTGTTCAACATCCATTAACCAATTATGTAATGGAAAGGTGAAATTCTAATTTTTTCATCGACATAGCCTTTTCTTTTCACCACACACTGAGAGTCATTAGTTGAATATTTAAACATTTGCCTGGTTATGAAGTCACGTCATTGATAGCGTGATGCGAACACCAAAGTTTCACTGTTCCATGTTGAAGATATGGTTCTGTATCCTGATTGTGTGTATATACAAATATAAACTTCATCGAGTCATTTACTCTTTAAAGCAACTTCATTGGTTTTGGCGATAGGCTACATATCGCATGCTAATAGCAATTGACGAACGTAGTGTTCAAGATCTATGGCGGTACGTTTCGTTACTTCCGATTAACCCGGGGTTAGGGGCCGTATGAACCTATTATTTCAAGATCCGCATAGTGTTCATATGAACGGTCACAATCAAAGCGTGACTGAGATACATCATACTCTAGATAACGACTTTACAACGTATATCATATGGATTAAAAATACCGATCAGCGATACGGATTTGATATTATTGGAACATCGTGACGTCTTGCTGGCATCATTGAAAACTGTTGACTGCTTCTGTCTTGCAGGAAATTAGCCTAGCTATGTTTATGTATACTATGATTTATCCTTTGAATTTGGTGCTAATGTTATTATATGAATTAGATCTTTGGATTATGGACGCGGAAATGCTTTAATGAACGACGGCTGAATATTGAATGACGGACTAGACGCTCGTATTTCATTAAATAGTACATTGCATTTTACACATTTCAGTGTTGATCATACTGACGAAAAAGGAAAAGATTTGCGGCTATGCGCTCTAATGCATTGTAAAAAATATCGCGTCGCCCACTCATGAGAAACACGCTATTTTATTTTTACGCCATTTTAGTATTTAGGAAGAAAATGAAATTAAAACTGTTTATTCTACAAAATTAGTATAAAATCTGATAATTACGTAATGTCAGGCTGTATACAGAAGCTTACAAATGATTATATCTAGACACTTGAAAGATGAGAAGTTTGGTGAAGTGAAAATCCCTATCTCAAATATTGATATATGCTTAGTTTTGAAGAGGATGAACACGGAAATTATGGCTCATCTTGCTTCATCAATGATTGCATTCCTATTTCAATGCTGGCATACGCTGGTTAGTGTGTTCCAGACCATTGCAACAAATATGTTGCTGTTGTTTTTGTTGATGCTGAAATTGAAATACTGTCTCTGTTAGTTCCCGTGACTTCGTTAAAATGTTCTCATGGGAGTAGTTAGTATTTGACTGCGAACTTCGGAATTTGTCATAATCGTGATATATGCACATGCAATTAGAAATACCGATGACAGAATAATGTCGGAAGGCAAAAAAGCCCAATTTGCACCATTCTGAATACTGATAATGTTGTTTTATTTACATCGTTGCATTAGTATTCTTAGCACACTACCTCGTTCAATAATCACAAGGATCTCAATATATTTTCCTGATGCTATTTAAAATAGTTCATGAGCTTGTCCCTCCAACCCTAGTTCGACGACTCCCACCCTCCACAGCGGACAGAAATCCGTACAATATTCGCAGCACAGGTCAATTCACACAATACAGATGCTGTACTGAGCTTCTTCGAAACTCTTTCTTTCCAGCTGCTGTTCGAGATCGGAATAGTTTACCTTCTTTTGTACGCAATATGTCGAGCCTTCCCCAATTCAAACGGCAGTTACTCCAAATGTATCAGAAGCCTACTCCAAGCCTACTTGGAACTATTTTGGTCCTAGGAAACAAAACATACAACTTTGCCGTATCCGTAATGGTTGTAGCAACTTAAAGCGCCACCTGTTTAATAATCCCCTGTCTGATACTACATCATGTGCATGTGGCTTCCGCGATGAGACAGCCAAACATTTCTTGTTTGATTGTCCCTTATTCACTGTTCCGCGTCAATTTTTTTTTGCGAACTTGTCTACCATCTACAGTAACGTTCATTCAGTCCCATGTCACAAACTTCTTGTGGATTACAGCGATAAAACCGAACAGGAAAATATAAATATACAAATTCACGTTGGCAGTTTTATTGAGGAAACAAAAATAGTGGACTGATCTACGCCCCGGCCTTCAACTTGTTCAATTTATATCATCTGCTCCAATTACTTTGTGTAATAAACGTTGTATAATCCAATATATTTTAACCTAAATATGACTCCAATACCTTCAAGTGGTATGCATTTCCTACTAATTTACATGCATATCCAAGAAATACTGTTCACTGGTTATTAATCGTCGTGCGTTCACTGTTTATTCAAAACATTTCTAAAATCTGCACCAAAATAAAAAAAACACAGCAAACACCATCTTGGAACGGCCGTTGACGCTATTTTACATCATTTTGTAATATGAAACTTGTTTTTCTGTACGAGGCACAGAGAATGTGTAGAATTGAGGAAATTAATTAATATTTGACATTAATAGCTAATTTCCCCGTTTCTCAAAACCATTTGGACGCCTTCATGATATTTTGTTGTTGGAGACTCCGAGAATACCCGCTTTGATCAATCGAATTTGATCGCTTGCCTTCCTAAGATGATTAAACCGAGATCTTTTTAGAAACTTGCTACGAATTAAACCATTTAAGAGACTGAAAATGATTCCTCTATTTATGAACCCGTATTCACGGATCCGAATGAATTTCTATTGCTTTTCTAGAGTACAATAACAAACGTTCTAAACTTTCGATGTTATACGATCACTTTTTAAATGACAAAAATATCTTCCTATGTACTCCGCTCTGGGAGCTGTTTCATAACGACCATCAGAGGGGTACTATGTGTTCGCTTCCAAGACTACCAGTCTGCTATCTCCTATTTTTGACAGGCCCATTGACCGATTGGTTTAGATTGCCCACATATACTGCTGGCGACTGGCTGCCTTACTCTGCGGGTTGCTGGTTCGAATCCCATTCCGGAGTGAAATATGATACATTTTCCAAAATTACTGTTAAATTTCTAAATGCCCGTCTTATCTAAAAGAAATGAGATATTTCAATATAATTTACAAATACAGTAACCATATTTATTTTCGGATAATGTAAAATAATTTATGTGGAGAGACAAATGTTAGCGGCTACAGATGTTGGTGAGTACAAATGTTGAGGGTACAAGTGTTGGTACAAATGCTAATGGGAACAATGCTAGTGGGTACAATTGTTAGTTGGTACAAATGTTAGTGAGTAAAAATGTTAGCTGGTAAAAATGCTAGTGGGTACAAATGTTAGCTGGTACAAATGTTAGCTGGTACAAATGTTAGTGGGTACAAATGTTGAGGGTACAAGTGTTGGTACAAATGTTAGTCGATACCAATGCTAATAGGTGCAAAGGGTAGTGGGTATAAGCGATAGTGTGGACCAGAAGATAAATCAATTGAATGGTTAACTGGACTTTAATCTAGAAATAGTTGTTTTTGTGCATGAATATCGAAAGACCCGATCTCTCTCTTATGATTTCTGAATATGTAAAAATGTTTAATTTGATCAAAGTCAATATCCACTGTAAATTATAATAGTCAATATTTATTTCATGAGATTGTAGCGCTACACAAAAATAGGGTGCGTTTTAACGAGAATTTGACCTCATCAGCTGCGGTTCAATTGCTGCAAAAATATGTATTAAAGAAGCAAAGTAACTCCGAATAAACTTAATAACGCATGGTGAACCATGCCAGTCTTTGTTAGTTTTTTTGTATATAAGTGCCTGTAAATGCTGTTATATCACATTCTGCCATAAAGAGCAACATATGCTTGTGTACTTGTTGTCGTATCAATTTCGAATAACCGAGCCGTGAAGTAGTGTATTTTTGCAAAACCGTTTCGCACACTTACATTTTTCTCTGTGAACACATGAAGATGGACCAGAAGCAGTTAATAATAATAATAATAGTCAATCTATGCAAATTTCCGCGTATTTCAATAGAGTTGACTTCAAACTATTGTTCGATAATTGTGTGTGCACACACGGTCCCTAGCACTGGCTTGGACGCTATTAGACAAAAATCCAAGAGCAATAATGAATTAGCCCTACGAGATCATCTAATGGAAAGTGATGAATGCATTGGATAATTAAACGCAAAAGCCAGGTCCAAAACCCTGTAGCTAGTCGTTGTAGCTAGCCGCTAAACATGTTTCTTTTCCTGTAGTATTCTTGTCGTCGCACAAAATCAAACGGAAATGATTCCTTTAGTGGAATAGAATTACAATTGACGTATATTCTCACTAGTCAGCCCATTATCATCTTTGGGATAGTTAAATTCTTCCGTAGAATGTATGGTTAAATGAAGTCTTCACTGTGGGTTTCTACAAAACTTAAAAAATTTAATTTATGTTTCTTAAATTTGGTGATAAATATCATCTGTTGATTGCAAGTTATAATCATAGTTTTGAAGGTGTTTGGCGCTATGTATGGTACGTTCCATGTAATTCCGCTTAACTCAGGGCTAGGAGCCGTATAAACACCATGTGAAGACATCTCCGCAGTGTTTATATCAACACTCGCAATCAAAGCGTGATTGAGATACACCAATATAGTGACGTCAATTTCCGGATACGACAAGGCAATGTACGTCAATCTATGAGCATTGAATTGTGATAGGGATTTGATGAACAGAATATCAATTGATCTTGTCGGCATCATTGAAAACTGTTGACCGTTTCTATCGCTCGCCCACTGTACATGCCATTCGACATATACATGTAGGTTTATTGGTGAGAAATTTATGCCGTACGACGTCGGGTATTACAGGTTAGTTTTTCTCGGAATTCTTGCATTTTACCAGGTTTACCCCATGTTGAGGCCTTTACTCCATCAGACGCCCTCGACCCTCATCCACGTCAAATGAATTATACGTTTGAGCTGATCTGTCATCACAGCTGCCGAGTTCCGTGTGGAGACTTCACAGTCTCCACATGAACGGCTACAATAAAAGCGCAGCTGAGATACTAAGGCTACGTCCGAGATTCCACAGCATTCTCGGATCTGAATGTCCGGTGTTAAGTGAAGCTTTCCTGTGGAGAAATATGGTTGCTTTTTAGTCGCTGCAATTTCAAGTAACTCCAATTTACTTTTATCTTTCATTTATGTTAATTTAGGTGCTAATATTATTAATGAAACAGGATTATAGGCCTTTGGAAACTCTTAATGGACGTCGACTGCCCAAAGAACGACGAATCTGACGCATTTATTCGCCATGCATATAATGGGTCTTGGCGAAGGATTCTCCGTGAAATTATGACCGCTATAAATCAGCAACCGTCAGGCCAATCAAGTTTGAAATTCACACACATATTAGACTCTTCCATAACGAGTGTATATCGAAAATTGGTTCTGGTTTGTGAGATCGTACAGCGGCAATCTTGGATTCACCATAACCCTACACGAAACTTGATACATAAAATCGATGGATCGGGAACTCTCGAAAATTAATTTGAGAAGTTGTTCCATAAAACAAATAGCCGACAGCAACCAATCAAAAGATTCGGATTTTCAGTTAACGGGTTCGGACGGGGAATGCCAGGAATTTCGTGCTATATGATATGGTGATCACGAGTATGTAAAAATGTGCTTCTATGTCACGTGGTTTGGTCGCCATCTTGAATTTTTGCCAGAAATACGGGGACTACAGGCGGTACAACCTTGTAGTTTGTTGAATTATATTCTCCAGTAGCAGCTTTTTCTGAAGTATGCCAACCATTTCAACGTAGCTTCAATAGTTTTCCCGGTATTCTCAAATGTATGGCACTCAAATGTGCGAATTTACCGTAAAAGTCACGCTCCATTGATCCCTTCAGGCAACCTCTGACAAAGGAGATAATTGTTTTCCATTTGTGTCTGGCACTGTTAGCGGTCATATTGGACTGACCTTGACCCCCGCCATTGCCGCTTGCAGCTATATTTTGTATATTCGGTTTGGAATATAGCACTTGTAAACTGTTGTATTGCTCCTAATACGCCACTAGAATGTTGGAAATAACAGTTTTGTTCAAGATTTTCTACGAGTGTAGAACACTTCCTATAACGTTGTTCGTCTTCCAACATTTATAATGTAAAGCACAACACCTGCATTTTAAGAGTGTATTAGAAACATCATGCTGTCTTTCTCGATAATATTTTGACAGAAATTTTAAATGTGAAACTTATTCATTAATAATCTCTATTTTTTATGTTTTTAAATATCAGAGCTACGTTAACCATCTGTATGATTCTGAATATTTAACCTCTAACTTATTTAGTTATTTCTTAGACATTTGTATTGCGGTGGTCAAACAATGAATGTTAGTGGGTAAAAGGTTAGTGGGTACAAATGCTGAGCAAAATGGGAAACTTACACAATACGACCAGAAGATAACTCTGTCAGCTTATTTGTTAGCTAGGGAGAAATCGACAAACGAGGTGCGGCAATTATGAAATCTGGCTGTATAAGTGGATACGATTCGGAAAAAAAGTCTATCATAATCAATATCCATTGTGAGTTATAAAAGTTACAGCAATTCACATGAACATCCCGATAATGGATTCTAGAAAAACGAACACGATTTCTGTCAATACTTGATGCGAACACGCAAATGATTTATTTACCTCCAGCAGTTTACTCCCGAGCTACAAATATATGAATATTTGGTTTGCGAGCTGTTGTAGGTTTGATCTATTCATGATTCTCTGTCGACCGTGAATAAATTTAAATATGTCCCTGCATAACGTCAATTTTTCAATTAAATATTGCGGCTTCAGACGCACCACTGGTATTGACTATGTTTGCACTAAGATTACTTATTGATGGATAAATGGCCTTACATTTCCTTCTATGGTTTTGCGAATATTAAACTTTGTTCAAAAACCATTAACCAATTATGTAAGGGAAGGTGATTTTCTAAAATATTTTATTGACATATTTTTTTTCACCGCAAACTGTGAGTCACGTGTTGAATGATATTTAAAGTTTAGCCTGGTTATGAAAGTTTAGTTGTCGTTGATAGCGTGATATGCACACCAAGCTTTGTACACCAAGCTTTCACTGTTCCATGCTGAAGATGAGGAGTCATATCCTACTTCTGTGCTTCTGTAAGTATATGTATGTTCAAGTATAGACTATAAATATCAAATCATATACTGTTTATAAAAAATTCTTTGGTTTTCGTGAAATAGTATACTGAATTTTACACATTTGCATGTGATCATATTGACGGTAAAATGAAAAGTTTTCGGCTTGGCACTCATTGTAAATAAAACATCGAATTGTCCACTCTTGAGAGATACGCTGTTTTTTTGCGCCATTTTACTATTTAGCAATATTCTACAAAATTAGTTTCAAATCTGAAAATGCCGCTCTGGACAGAAGCATACAAATTGGTTGTTAGTTATACATATAACACTTTCGATATCGCGATAAAAAGTATTAGATCAAGAGACCTGAATCTTGGGAGGTTTAGTAAAGTGAAAATCCACATCTCAATCTTTAAATATGACTGATTTTGATGGATTTGAACATGGAAATTATGGCTGATATGATTATATTCCTATATTTGGGTGTTGGCATAAGCTGGCATTTTTTTTACAGACCGTTGTAAGAAACGTTTTGTTGTTATTCTTTATGGATGCGTATATTAATACTTCAACTTCAAATACTGTCTCTGTTTACCTCCCTGACTTCGTCAAGAAGTCCTTATGTGAGTAGATAGTATTTGGCTACGAAATTCAGAATTTGTCATAATGGGATATAGGATCAGTTGGAAATACCGGTAGCAGAATAATGACGGATGGCGGAAAAGCTCAACTTGGGCGATGTTTTTTTTCTATTTTACTTATCTCGTAGCATTGGTTTTCTTAAGCATATTGCCACGTTCAATAATCGATATCGTATCGATATATTTCAAGCTAAATGTGACTCCAATAACTTCAGAACCAACTTCCGGTCAGCAGAATAATGACGGATGGCGGAAAAGCTCAACTTGTGCCAAGTTTTTTTTGTATTTTACTTAAGCATATTACCACGTTCAATAATCGATATCGTATCGATATAATTCAAGCTAAATGTGACTCCAATAATTTCGGAACCAACTTCCGGTCAGCAGAATAATGACGGATGGCGGAAAAGCTCAATTTGCATCATGTTTTTTTTGTATTTTACTTATCTCGTAGCATTGGTTTTCTTAAGCATATTACCACGTTCAATAATCGATATAGTATCGATACATTTCAAGCTAAATGTGAGAAAATGTAACAATAACTTCGGAACCAACTTCCGGTCATCCTTTGGTGATATGCATTTAATAGTATGTCATCAATTTACATGGATATCCAACATTTAAAACGGCATTCACTGGCCATTGGTCTGTCTGACATTCACTGTTTATTCAAAAATAGTATGCATTATGCATATCGTATTCTCAAACACGAATACATCATTTTCGTTACCTTGTGCTTACGTAAAACTGTTCGTCATACTTTTGAACTATACTGGCTTTTTCGTATACATTTTAGCTGAGATTTTTAATATGTTTAAAGTATGAAACTTCAAGCAAAGCGAATCTAATGTTTTCAATGTCATCGTATCCGCCGAGACACTGTATCGGGATATCATTTTGGTTCAAGGTGTTATTAACAACAACGCTAACATGTGCACACACACAAAAATATACAAAAAGGACACACCATCTTTGAACGTCCGTTTTCGTCATTTTGGACTTTAAGCCTTTACAATATAAAACGTGTTTTTTCTATACAAAACACAGTTTAATGTGTGGATTGGATTTGGGTTTCAATAGCTAACTACCCCTTTTCTCAAAATCTTTGAATTCATTCATGATATTTTGTTCTTGGAGACTCAGAGAATACCAGTTTCAATGAATCGAATTTGATCACTTGCCTTTCTGAGATAAGCTCCGATTTTTTTTCAGAAACTTGCTACCAAATACACCATTTAAAAGAGTGAAAATGATTATAATCTATTTATGGACTGTACCAAATGAATTCCATGTGGTTTTCTAGAAAATAATAGCAAAAGCAACCTATTTAATTTGATAGACAGAAACTGCTAATGTTAAACGTAGGAAGAGTGACAACTGCACAAGTGTTATATTTCAAAAATAATTTGAAAATATATCACTGGCAAAGTGTTGTATTACTTCTGATACAAAACTGTAATGTTGGATATAACACCTTTTCCCCCCAACACTTTCTGAGATTGTTACAAATAAATAGAGGATCTTACACGAGTGACAACTACATTTAAAAGTTATGGCACTCGTGCAGTGGGTTTTATATGTTGCTCGCTAAACTTGGGGACATAAAAATCTTATTCATGGACAATAGTAATGACCATCTTGGAACGTCCATTGACTCTCTTTTACGTCATTTTGATTTTGATGGAGTAGGAGGGAGGGAGGGAATTTGGCTTAATGTCACACTCAATTTTGTTTCACTCATATGGTGACAGCCAGTTTGGTGGAGGAATAAGCCCTGATATTTTTTTCAGAAACTTGCTACCATGTACACCATTTAAAAGACCGAAAATGATTCATCTATTTATGAACAAGTATTCACTGATGCAAATGAATTCCATGTGAGGTTTGATTGGTTATAAAATTTCACCTGGTGAATACATGGTGAACTCCTGGGTTACACTTTTCAATGTTAAAAACGAGGCGCTATATTCTGACGCTATGGTGCTGTAAGTATAGTTACTTAATGGAATACTTAATGGAACATAATGGAATAAGGTAAAATGCATAATAAATTTATGGGTTTTCTTTTACCAGTACAATAAATTTTACACATAGAGATTTCCGTATGGATGGTTTAAATTACAAGCGTCTAGTCCGTCATTCATAATTTAGCCGTCGTCCATTAGAGAATATCCACGTCCATAATCCAAAGACCTATTCCATATTCCATATAGCAGTATTAGCACCAAATTCAAAAAGACAATCTTAGTACACATAAACATAGGCTTGTTTCCTGCAAGACAGAAGCGGTCAACAGTTTTCAATGGTGCCGGAAAGACATCATGATGTATCGCTGATCAGTATTCTTAATCCATAATATTTGTTGTCCAGTCGTCATCTAAAGAATGATGTATCTCAGTGACACTTTGATTGTGCCTGTTCATATGTGTACCTTGAGGATCTTGAAGTACATGGGTTCTTGCATCTCCCAGACAGGGTTCCCCCACAGCCACCTGCGTTTGCCGTTGTGACAACAATGTACACGAGTAACACACGCATACATTTTTATAAAACAGCTTATTTTTCTAGGGTTAAACCAATGTGAATATATATTGGCCGTGAGATCGATGGGTGTGAGGTTATCTCAATTGCATGCCTACATGAGCCTCCAGTTCTGAACAAGATTTTGAAGAACAAGATTCACCTCAACGAACTTTTATTCGCCAAGATATAATATATAATGCTGAAAACTTTTTTTCGTAAATTTGTCCTTCAAGAAAGGTATTTTTCATCGTTTTTACGTTGATTTTCATTCAGTAAACTATTTCTATAGATGGTTTCATTTTAGATAATATTATTACTACATACTTCCTCGCTCTTGATACAATATTACAAACTTCATATAGCACTTCATTTGTGCTGTTTTGAATGGTGGTTATCATATTCATACAAGCGTCTAGTCCGTCATTCATAATTCAGCCATCGTCCATTAAAGTATATCCGCGTCCATAATCCAAAGACCTATTCCAAATCCATATAACACTATTAGCACCAAATTCAAAAAAGACAATCATAGTATACATAAACATAGGCTAGTTTCCTGCAAGAGAGATGCGGTCAACAGTTTTCAATGATGCCGACAAGACATCATGATGTTCCAAAAATATAAAATCCGTATAGCTGATCAGTATTCTTAATTCATAATAATCGTTCTAAAGTCGTTATCTAGAGAATGGTGTATCTCAGTCACGCTTTGATTGTCACTGTTCATATGAGCACCATGAGGATCTTGAAGTACATGGGTTCATACGGCCCCTTGCCGCCGGGTTAAGCGGAATTAGACACAAGTTACGAAACGTAACGCCATAGATCTTGCACGCTACGTTCGTATTTTGCTATCAGCATGCGATACGTATCGCCAAATTTGAGAAACTTTGAGTGGAGGCGCTTGGAGGAATAGCCCTGTTTTATAAGTTTCTGCAACAATGTTTTGTGACGTTGATTGAAATCGTCACAATTAACAAAGGATCTAGCAAATGCTACTAGGCGAGATGTGTATACGCCATATGCAGGTCCAGAAAGGGATAGTTTACGATGTCAAAATTGTAATCATCTCTTTTGTCATAAAGTCGACAAGAGAGAATGCCCGCTTCATTTTTGTAGAGATATAGATCTAAATATGATGTGCCTGTAGGGCTATCTGTAGTTCCTTCAACTCCAGTGAAGGTGGATATATATCCTTCACTGCGTCATTATATAGCGATTATCCACAGCGAGAAGATCGTCTATATAGCGTTTGGTGAATGAGAAGGAACGGGCGCTGAATGGATCGGTTGTTGAAAGCGCCTGCATATAGCATATTCATAAGAGAACAGATATAGGTCAGCCAACAGGGGTGCGCAATTAGTTATGGGACTATCATGGGACTGTGTCTTACAATCTAGGCAACAGAAACTGTATCACAAAAGGCAAACTACATCACTGATGTGAAATCTGGAATAAAACACGACACACAAGAGTATAAACGATGGAATGATGGAAATATATCCGGTCAACAATGCAATAATGTAATATATAAATTAATACAGTTTTTTTACTAATGCCGGCAAGAAAACGCGATTTCCATGTACCATTGTTGGTGCATAGCTAAACAAATCGAAACTTTGGTAGAATAATGTAGTTCTGGTCAATCGGATGGATTGGTGAGTATTTCTCTCGACGAACAGTGAATCTCCGAAGTAGGTTCCATTTACTTGGCCTTTAGTGGACAAGCTACGCACACTGGAATTCGAATTGTGTACCATTCAGATGGCCTACAGTTAATCTATGCAAATGTTCGTGGATTTCATACTATTCTTCTTTAATTTTGTGCAGAAGGGGGGGGGCAGTGAGTGTGCCCATTAACATCAGATGAGTTGTTTGAGCTGACCTGTCATCACAGCTCCTGAGCTAGCGTATCTAATTTCGCTTAAGCCAGTGCTAGGGGCCGTGCGGATACTTCATATTCTCCACATGAACAGCTGTAAGAAAAGCGCGGCTGAGATACTAAGGCTACGTCCGAGAATCCACCGTAATCTCGGGTCGGAATGTTAGGTGTCTTTTACTTTCCTGTAGAGTCATATGGTTGCTTTTAGTCACCAAACCTCGTCAATTTTTCACACCTCTTACATATCGCTCCAATTCACAATGCACTCTTAAAACACTTGAAGGATTAAGTTGAATTTCTCCTGTTGCACTCAGGGTGTTTCAAGTAGGATTTTTATCTTACACCCTGTGAGCAACAGGAGAAATTCGATTTCATCCTTCAATCGTTTTAAGGGTGCATTGAGAATACGACCAGAAGATAACTCTGTCAGCTTATTTATTAGCTAGAGAGAAATCGACAAAAGATGTGCGGCAATTATGAAATCTGAATGTACAAGTGCATACGGTTCGGTAAAAAAATCTATCAAAATCAATATCCATTATGAGTTATAATAGTTACAGCAATTTACATGAACATCCCGATAATGGATATTAGAAAAACGAACACGATTTCTGTCGATACTTGATGCGAACACGTAAATGATTTGATTATCTCCAGCAGTTTGCTCCCGAGCTACAAATATATGAATATTTGATTTGCGAGTTGTAGGGTTGATCAATTCATGATTCTCGACCGTGTAAAACTTTAAATATGTCCCTGCGTAACGTCAATTTTTCAATTAAATATTTCGGCTTCAGACGCACCACTGATATTGATTATGTTTTCACTAAGATTACTTATTGATGAATAAATGACCTTACATTTGCTTGTATGATTTTGCGAATATTAAACTTTGTTCAACATCCATTAACCAATTATGTATGGGAAGATGATTTTCTAAAATATTTCACCGTAAACTGTGAGTCACGTGTTGAATGATATTTAAAGTTTTGCTTGGTTATGAAAGTTGAGTTGTCGTTGATAGCGTGATATGCACACTAAGCTTTGCTCTCCAAGCTTCAACTGCTCCATGCTGAAGATGAAGAGCTATTTCTTGCTTCTGTGCTTCTGTAAGTATGTTCAAGTATAAACTATAAACATCGAATCATATACTCTTTATAAAACACTCTTTGGGATTCGTTAAATAGTATACTGAATTTTACACATTTCCATGTGATCATATTGATGGCAAAACGAAAAGACTTCGGCTTGGCACTCTAACTCATTGCAAAAAGAATCGAATTGTCCACTCTAGAGAGATACACTGTTTCATTTTGGCGCGCTTTGACTATTTAGCAATATTCCAAAATCAGTTTCAAATCTGAAAATTCCGCTCTAGACAGAAGCATACAACTTGATTATTAGTTATGCATATAACAATTTTTATATCGCGATAAAAGATATTAGATCAAGACACTTGAATCTTGGGAGGTTTAGTAAAGTGAAAAGCCACATCTCGGTCTTTAAATATGACTGGTTTCGAAGGAGTTGGACATGGAAATTATGGCTCAAAATGCTTCACCAATGATTGTGGCATAAGCCGGCAGTTGTTTTAGAGACCGCTGTAAGAACTGATTTGTTTGTTTTTTTTATGGATGCTTATATTAATACTTTTAACTTGAAATACTGTCTCTGGTTGCCTCCCCGACTTCGTCAAGAAGTTCTTATGCGAATAGGTAGTATTTGGCTACGAATTTCAGAATTTGTCATAATCTGGATAGAGGATCAGTTCGAAATACCGGTGACAGAATAATGACGGATGGCGGAAAAGCTCAATTTGCACCATGTTGGTTTCTTTTCTTACCTCGTAGCATTGTTTTTTTTCTAAGCTTATCAATTACCTAGTTCAATAATCGCTATGGTATCGATATATTTTAAGCTAAATGTGTTCTCCAATAACTTCGGAACCGACTTCAGTTCATTCTTTGGTGATATGCATTTGATAGTATGTCATCAATTTACATGGATTTCCAACATTTAAAACGGCATTCACTGGCCATTGGTCTGTCTGACGTTCACTATTTATTCAAAAATAGTATGCATTATGCATATCGTATTCTCACACACGAATACATCATTTTTGTTACCTTGTGCTTATGGAAAACTGTACATCATACTTTTGAACTATATTGGCTTTTCCGTATACATTTTAGCTGAGAATTTTAATACGTCTAAAATATGAAACTTCAAGCAAAGCGAACCCAATGTTTTCAATGTCATCATATCCGTCGAGACACTGTATCGTGATATCATTTTGGTTCAAGATGTTATTAACAACAACGCTGAAATGTACACACACAAAAAATATACAAAAAAGGACACATCATCTTTGAACGTCCGTTGATGCTATGTTTCGTCATTTTGGACTTTAAGCCTTTACAATATAAAACGTGTTTTTCTATACAAAACAGAGTTTAATGTGTAGATTGTATTTGGGTTTCAATAGCTAACTACCCCTTTTCTCAAAATCTTTGGATTCATTCACGATATTTTGTTCTTGAAGACTCCGAGAATACCAGTTTCAATGAATCATATTTGATCACTAGTCTCTCTGAGATAAGCTCCGAGATCTTTTTAGAAGCTTGCTACCAAATACACCATTTAAAAAGAGTGAAAATGATTAATCTATTTATGGACTGTTCCAAATGAATTCCATATTCATATCAAGGGAGAGTATCTTACAATCGAGGCAATAGAAACTCTATCACAAAAAGGTAAACTACATGGCTGATGTGGAATCTGGAATAAAAAGGGCACACAAGAGTATAAAAGATGGAAAGATGGAAAGATCTCCCTTGAACATCCACGAATGTTCACGGACAATAATGCAATAAAATGATGTAATATATATTAATACAATGTTTTTAATAATGCCGGCGAGGAAATTTTCATGTACAATCCCGGCCACCATTGTTCGTGTATAGCTAAAAAATCGAAACTTTGGTAGAATTATGTATTTCTGGCCAATCGGATTGATGGGTGAGTATTTCTCTCAACGAAATGTGAATCTCCGAAGTAGTTTCTCTTTACTTGGCCTTGAGTACGCACATTCGGCCTTTCCCATGCTTTAAGTATGGCATGAAAAGTCAATGGAGAACCCGATCTATAGTTCGTTTATGTCTGAGCTGTATGTAGAATGCTCAGGTTAACCAAGTACAAACGTCTGATTCCATATTATATAGCAAACCATCGTCCAAACTCTGTTTTCCAATGCTATAGGTATATATCCCAGGGTGGAGCCGTTTAACTAAACTCAAAATAAATAAAGAGAATACTGTAATACGATACATAGTATATTCTCTTAGCTTTTAAAGGTAGCTGTCTTCATCCTCAGAGAGTGGACAATGCACTGACAGAGAGTACGGGTAGGTTTGTATACATACATGTAGGTGAAATTAACTCACTTAAATAGTTGAAAGTACAATGTAGTGAGAAAGGAAACAAAAATCTATTCTATATACACAATAACAAACTACAAGACAGCCATTGAATGTGTAATACAGGTCATAACATACAACGAAAAGTTACAGAATAAGTGAGTTACTTCCACCTACACGTATGTATATAAACCTACCTGGACACTCACTCAGTGCATCAGCCACTCTCTGAGGATGAAAAGAGTTGTATTTGAAAGGTACAGAATAAAAAAGTAAGAGCTTTTTTTATGGTAGAATGTTTGCCTGTAATTGAGATAATGTTAAAGGGACAGCTGGTTATAATTTCTTTGTTACTAACTCGAAACATGCCAAATGTAATATCTAATCTTGCGATCAACAATTAAATTATGACCCAACAATTGGTATCAGGCCCAACATTTAGTAGCTAGCTGTTATCCACGGAGAATTCTCGTTCCTATACTTGAAGAAATCTTGTTTTTCTATGTTATAAGTGCTAATACACAACGTAAAGGCACAGTGGACAGCGTACGATATAGCCAACATAGAAAAGCTGTTAATGGATATTTAGCTACCTCGGTAACTGTTGACGAAGCATTTTCAGTGCCACTCATCTTTCTCCTGTATTGAATTTGTTGAATTCTTGAACTGCTTAAAGGCTTGATAGGTGTCTGTCAACTTGGGCAAATTTGTACGTCCGAGGTTTAGCCGGGGGATCATTCAGAATGGCTCTTTTGGAAATGCAACTTTTTTTCCTGCAGTATTCTTGGTTATAAGGTCGTTACACAAAATCAGAGGGAAACGACTCCCTTATTGGAATATAATTATCGGTGACATATTCTCACCAGGTAGCCCATTATTATGCATGCAAAAGGCTATCTCGCCTGGTAGCATTTGCTAGATCGTGTGCAAACGGTAATCATTTCTATCAAAGCCATAGAACATTATTACAGAAAATTAGAGCATTACAGAAACATTAGAGCGTAACTAAATTACGTCTTCTCGGTGGAGTGCCATGCATATTCCAGGCTGATCATACAAAGTGTATCTGCCACCACCAGTGTTAAGAAATCCCGTATCAGCCAACATCTTCGCCATCGGGCGCTTGTGTCTGTCCCGTAAAGACATCACTGGTTGTATGATGTTGTTGTTTTAGGTCAGATTTCTTGCCCAATGTTTGATGTGCTCCCCAGAACTTCAGATTGGGCACATTACAGAAGGTTGCTGTATTTACAGGCGTGAGACACCACATTCGATAGTCAGCCGTCGTCCACAAAAGAAAAGCATTTCATTTCCAAATATACATGAAATGAAATTAGAAAAAATAACAAATTGGTTTCTTGCAAAAGGGAAACGGTCAGCAATTTAAATGATGACAGCAAGACATCACTAGTTCATCAAAAGTATATACACTTATTATATATACACAAGGCCAAACAAATGTATGGGAAATGTATGTTAAATGATTCTAGGAACGATACAATACACCTTAACCATTTGAGTAGCATTCGCAAGCATTTTCTACTACATCAGATGTATGACAAATAAACCTTTGTGTGTAGTGCATCATGATGTTTTTCACATAAAATCCTTATCGCTGACCAGTATTTTTTTATTCAAATGTACTTCCAATTCATTATGATGATTCTCAGTCACGTTGTGTTTGTGGATGTTCATTTGGACACGGTGCAGGTGTAAAAGCAGGAGTTGTTCAAACGGCCCCAAGCCCCTGATTAAGCAGAATTAGAGATGAGATAGTAGAAGTAGCGTCAGAGATCTCGCAGGTTACAATCGTATTTTGCCGCTAGTGTACGACATTACCAGAGAATTTGAGAAAGTGTGAATGAAAGCATTTTGTGGTATAGCCTTGTTTGACAATTTTATGTAATAAAGTGGCTTTGATTGAAATGGTTACTTTTAGCACAGGATCTAGCAGATACTACCAGGCGAGATAGGAACACTTTTTGTGCAGGTCCTTCTATCGACTAAAAAGCAACCATATGATTCCACAGGAACAGACATTGAAAAAGATAACTTTCGACAATTTTTCAATAGAGCCGTATTCATAGGAGAAGAGATATAGGTCTGCTAAAAGTGGTGGTATGGTGTTATCGAATTTCTCAATATCATTGTTGAAGAAACATCCCAACTATAATATCTCTTATGTAAGGTAGAACGGAACACAGGCTTCGGATACTAATATACCGATGACATGTTTTATTGAACACCAATATTATTAATGGACTCATTAAGGTCCCGATGAGGAGTAGTAGTACAGAAAGATGAGAAATCCCAATTCGATACATGACTCTTAAGGCATGTGCCCTTCATCACCTATTTCTTAAGTACACACTTCATTCGAAATACGATTTTATTTAAAAGGCCGCACAATAATTCTCTCAAAATGATTTAGCAGCCTGCAAGGCTCTGGTTAACCGAGTAGACGGCAGTTTGGCTGCACAGTTTCCAGAACCAGCTATAAGTCAAGTTGTGTATGATGTTTCGCACATCTACAAACCTAGTTTGCATGGTGTTTTATGTATTTCGAGAGTCTGGTTTAATTGTAGCATATCGTGATGAGTGGTAGGCCGGGAAATGCCTATTTCCTTGATAAACTGTTGAAGCAACGGTCTTTGTTGAATCAACGGTCCAAAGTAATTCCATTGTTTGAGTAAATCGATACAGAAGCAGGTGGACCGGCTATAATTAGCTCTTAATCCAAGAGCTGGTAAGAGTAATATAATATAATATTACTATAGTCCTTGTCTGCATAGTGTCTCTCAATTTTAGTTTTGATTGGGGCAGGGTATTCCTTTTGATGTGTGGCAGGTAGTCTCATGGTATACATCGCCAAGCCAAAGAAACCTTGAGCGAAGACACGGACATATAACAACGTTGTACTAGTTTCTCGATGTGGTCGAAATCGTCCCATAAACTCGGTATATTATAACGACCGACCTAATTCACAGTTGCCATCACTACTGAACCGAGTCCTACATTCGATAAAAAATGATGCATTTATACAGTGAATGAAGTTATCTCACATGGTTTCAGCTTTAAAGAAATATTCAACCCAGAACATATACGTCGACCTCTGATAAGAAATTGCATGAGCTTGAGTGTCGAAAAACATTGCTTCTATAGCTTCTTAAGAGACGTCCATAAATTGTTTAATGTGGTGTAGAAATTTGCTGTATTGCTGTATTTATTTTGTGGCATTCACGCTTTACAAAAATTAAAAATAATTAGTTGAAACCACCAGTAGGCAATCTCTATAATGACGTTCACTTATGTGCATAGTAACTATGGTAAGATAAATAAAGCCCTATTGTATCGAAGGCAGCTGTTGACCACTTGGTCACTGACATCATAAATGGGATATATCCACCGGATTTTTACTGGAATTCAGAATGATAAGAACCGATACTTTTTCGCCTCAAAGCTTAATATTTTGAGATTTTTTAGCCTGTGTGATTCATAGAGCGCTGGGTACTTCTAAAACGGCGGTCATGACGACGCTGAACATGTGTGTTTAATGAGGTTTGCATATACAGAATATAAATGCAACACGAATGCTTTTTCTGAATTTTCACGTCTTCCCACCAAAATATTTCGTTGCATGTGTCCCCATTCCTTACCAAAAAGTGCATGCCTCTGTTAAGACCTATCGCACAGAATCGTGCAAAAGACAAAAGGAAAGAAATTAATGAACCGTTAATACCCAATACACACATCCCGACAGGATGTAGTTATCTGACAATCAAAGATATATATGTTCGCAATTGATTGGCATGACCCCCAATATATAGTTACAGAAATGATTAGCTCTCTCCAAACAGAGGCGATAGAGAGACAAAATAAAACGGCAATAAAATGGCTGTTACGGCCAACTTAGACCTAATATGATGTGGCGCCATATCTCAAATCTATTGATCGACTGATTGCCGTTTTTTCCAAAGCACTCCACTACAATATTTTAACTCTACATGTTTAACTTTTCAGGAATATATTGACAAACGAAATCTGTTTTGATGTTGATTGTATATATTTTCAGGGTGTTTTCTCAGTCCCGTGGACAAGTCAACTGTCTTCGCAGACCTTCTTGGTGCCGGTGGAAACAATTGCTCGGATATTGAGAGTTGTTCCGGGAAGTGCGGACAAAAAACAGGATATCGCGAATGTAAATGTGACAAGGCGTGTTTGCTGTATGGCGATTGCTGCTTTGATTATGTCAAACATTGCTTGGGAATGTCTGATGAACATCTGGAGGAAGAGATGCAAATTTATTACAGTAAAGTTGCCACGCCTGATACAGTGCAGTCATCTATCCCAGGCTTTGGAAATATAACGTCAGCGAGCGATAACGCCTGTCATCATGCAATGCCGTGGACACTGGAATACGGAAACGTCTCTGACGTTTTATTGGACAGAGGTTGTATAACATGCTACTGGCCATATCACTTAGTCGCCGTTTGTCCAAAGTTATGGACTGATGACGAAACCAGAGAAATTTGCGAAACCAAAAGAACATCTATATACCGTCCTCCAGTCCATGACATTGAGTTCAAGACCATAAGTTACAGAAACGTCCACTGTGCGTTTTGCCACGGAAGACGACTAGACCAATTAGAGCTTTGGCAAAGCAAACTAAACTGTCCGCGTGAGACAAATTTGGAAACGTTGATACAGGATACCGTTTTTTTACGCGATAATTGCTCAATGAAAGTTAAGCCGAACTACACTATTAATTCGGTATCCATGTTCAAGAGAATGTGTTCGTTCGCCTTTGATAAAACATCGCAACAGATGAAGTCTGGAACGGACACATGCTCTTGTTATCAAAGCCATATAACCATTCTTCCAGATGGTGACATCGAACACGATATATGCGGAACTAATTTCGCAGAGCCTGAAAATTCGGTAGTAGGGGTGTTCGCGGCGTGGTGTTGTTTGTATGCGTACAGTCCTCCAAAATATGGTGGCACCCTCAATCCACTACCTACCGGAGAGCAGAATGGCCCTCGGCCTATATCTATCTCGTTATTGTTCAGTCTGGATCCAAGAAAAAGACCACAGATTGTGCATAAGGATAAAGCCGTAATACTGACTCCACCCAGCGATATCGAGTGCGGACCTGATGAAGTGTACATGTTTGTTCTGCAGCGATGCCAAAAGATCGGATGTGGAGAGGGTTACTCCATCAGGAATGGTGAATGTATTTTGGATTCAATATTGCCGACATCTGGTGGAGATAACTGTACAGCGACCGTTTCAATACAAGTGCATGCTGTTGTCTTTCATGGAGAGACTAAGGACAGTGAAATCGAGAACACCCTTGTGCGCTTTCTTCGGTGGGTAGATCGAGCAGAAGAATCAGTGGTTTGCACAGGTGACACACTTATCACACAAGAAAAGAACGATAGCAAGAACGCTGAATTGGAGGGATGGGAGAATGCGCTTATGCATCGATTATCGTTAATTGAATACAATCATTCTTCCAGCATTAAGAACAAGACTTGTCTCCATATTCCAAGAATAGAGCCCGGCCCTTTCGACAATTGGTGGCGACCAGAAATTGTGGGGGATTCAGTGAATGGTAATGTTGAAGCTGAATGGCTGACATATTGGAAAAAAGAGATACGTAGACTATTAAACTGGAGGAGTGGGAGTTGGAGAACAATACTCTCTCTGATGGATTTCTTCCAATGTCTGGCAGAGGAATCATCTGATGTATGGGTCAACAATGAAGATGGATCAGCAATACAATTCATCTCCGTAGGCATTACAAACTTCAACGATATCAAGGACTTTAGTTGTAATAACGTGATGACGTTCAGTAACTTCACATACAAATACCCTTCAAAAGCAGATGAGCTGTTCATTCGGCTGCACAGTATTGAGAAGGATTACAATGCGAAGGACGTAAGAATTTCCGAACAGTATCGATTTGGTCCCAATATAAAAAATCAGCATTGTCAGTCAGCTACGATTTGCAATAGGAATAACGATACTCTGTCGCTGCAAAACTGTAACCAAGCAGTGGGGTTAAATCCGGGTGAATATACAGTTGACGTGAACGGTGTGGTCATCTTTGAGAACGGCGATAACAAATACAAGGCCACCGTGTATAAAAACATAAGTGACACATTGTATGTATGTAATCAAACAGAGTCCGTCATACAGAATGATAACGATAATACCAATTTGGTCTTTTGGGAATCACTGTTATCATATATAGGATCTGGTTTGTCGTTAGTAGCTTTACTTTTAACGACTGTAACCTACTCTTTATTCAGAGAGCTACGCAATATTCCAGGTAAGGTTGTGATGTGTCTTGCCGTCAATGTGTTTGTCGCAGTATTGTTGTTTGTCAGCGCTGCTTGGCGAACTGACCTGCCTTCGTTTTGTGCGTTTTTGGCAATGATACTCCACTATTTCTGGTTGTCTGCTTTTTTTCTGATGAACGTGCTTTCATTTGATATCGCCAAGACATTTGGCACAGGTAAAATGTCGAAGAGACGCGAAGAAAGCCATACTTTTCTCAAGTATTGTTTATACGCTTTCGGTGTCCCTGTGGTTGCGATTGCCGCTACCCTTATTGAAGGATATCTGACAAAATCTGACGGCTTCTATAACTATGGGTCTAAACATGAAAAGATATGCTGGATTAACAGGTTCATCATGCTGTATGTCTTTTATATCCCAGTAGCATTGACACTCCTCGGGAATATCATTATGTTTATCCGCACTGTCATTGGAATTCATAGAGTGTCAAAATTATCTAAAATTGCAAGGAATCTATCAGATGACAAGAATAACATATTGCTGTACTTGAAGCTCTCGCTGGTCATGGGCCTGGGATGGATTGCCGTGGTTTTGTCAGATCGACTCGGCATCCAGATTGTGTCTGTCATCTTTGCTGTGGCGAATACTTTCCAAGGTGTGTTTATTTTCCTGGCGTTTATCTGTAACGCCCGAGTCTATCGAATGTACAAGAGAGTTGTGACGAAACAAGTCAATATCCCTTCCAGCTCGGTGAGAGCAGGTACGAATACTTCTTCGTCATCAGGCTTAAGGTCAAGGAGAGATATGAGTGAAGCAAAAATTTAATTGAAGGTCACTGTCATATCTGGCTCGCAATAAGGTTTCAATATTCCCCAGGGCCTGATGTTTGAAGGCAAAATTCATATTTTCAGAAGCAAAAGCACAATTTCGTCAACATACATGGCATTGGAGTGTATTTATCTCAAATCTGTTTGAATCCCCTGATAGCAATTTTATTAGGCCAACTAAAACTCGTCACCTTTGCTTGTGTAGATCCAGCACTAAGCTATGAATTATATTCGACCCTTGGATTTGAGAACCTTTCCATGTCGTCCTTGTCAACACGTAAACATGGTTAAATAGCACGAGAATGTTGTTCTTCACTCTTTATTTAAATATAGACTATTATGGCGATTGTCTATTTAACATTCGAGGAATGAGACGCTGCTGATATGTTATTGTCGAATGAAACACAACGTAATACATGTTGTTAATGGGGGAATATCCCCCTGTGCTGTTTGTTGAAGTTAGTTGTGAGAATGTCGTCACTGAACAATCACAATGTGGGAGATCATTAAATTTGGTAATAAAATTATCATAGGTTTGAAATATGAGAAAATTGTTAACTTTCTAACGAAGCAGTTTATATTTGAGATAATTTTTCAGAGAAATAATAGAATAATCATTAGCGAAAACACTGAATCCGTCCGAATTCTGGATATACTATTATCATCTGAACTGGATCGATCCATTACTAATACGCTCTTGAATTGTCTCTAGGTAAGCTATCCCCATATTTCGTTGGTGAAATGGGCGCAAAAAAAACCCGATTCTGTAATGCAATTATAACCGTTTAGAATATTTTTGGGACACTTCTTGTCGTTATTGTCTATGGTATATAGGAGAATTAAAAAAAGTAAGTCGAAGAGAGCCATTGCCCATTTCCTCTGGTGGATAGAAGGAAAACAGAACCGATCACACAAATGGAGTGAATAGGAAACACTTTTCATCCACAAGGAAAGAACGATGAGGCCTTACGATTGTGCATCGACTATCGCCAATTGATGACAATGATTGATTTCGTTTTGTAAACAAGAACTGTTTTTCCTTGATCTTGAACCATCAACTGCTCATAATGTACTCAAATTTATCTCCTTTTCGGGCCATTTACAATCATTGTGTTGTCCTTAATGTGGTATGATACTAATCCTGTTTTGGCCAGCTGTAATCATTGTGTGGTCTTTATAGTGGTATATGATAAACCTGCTTTATTCAATTATAATCCTGGTGTTGTCTTTATTGTGGTATATGATAAGCCTGTTTCAGACAACTGGAAAGAGTGTGTTGTATTAATTGCTGTATATGATGATAATCATGAGTCAACCAGCAGTAGTGGGTTGTCTTTATTGTGGTATATAACAAGCCTGTTGTTCCCGACTGTTGTAACCAATTTGTTGCCTTTATTATTATATATAACAAGCATGCTCCAGACAATTGTGATCCTTGTGATGTCTTTATTGTGGTATATGATGACCTCAAGTATCTATACTTGTAAATACATTTTGTATTTAACGACAGTGATGATTTTCTAATATTCTATTACCCGAATCTAAACCTTAGTTGTTTGATGGAGGAGCTGAACGGTAATATTTTGACGGGCCTGCACTAATTTTGGTGTTGGTATATGACGATAAACGTGTTTCAGGCAGTTGAAACAATTGTGTTGTCCTTATTGTGGTATAAGACATGCCTGTCCCAGAAAGCTGTAACCAATGTGTCGTCTTTATTGTGGTATAAGACATGCCTGTCCCAGAAAGCTGTAACCAATGTGTCGTCTTTATTGGGGTATAAGACATGCCTGTCCCAGAAAGCTGTAACCGTAACCAATGTGTCGTCTTTATTGGGGTATAAGACATCCCTGTCCCAGAAAGCTGTAACCAATGTGTCGTCTTTACTGGGGTATAAGACATGCCTGTCCCAGAAAGCTGTAACCAATGTGTCGTCTTTATTGTGGTATAAGACATGCCTGTCCCAGAAAGCTGTAACCAGTATGTCGTCTTTATTGGGGTATAAGACATGCCTGTCCCAGAAAGCTGTAATTAATGTATCGTCTTTATTGTGGTATAAGACATGCCTGTCCCAGAAAGCTGTAACCAATGTGTCGTCTGTATTGTGGTATAAGACATGCCTGTCCCAGAAAGCTGTAACCAATGTGTCGACTTTATTGGGGTATAAGACATGCCTGTCCCAGAAAGCTGTAACCAATGTGTCGTCTTTATTGGGGTATAAGACATGCCTGCCCCAGAAAGCTGTAACCAATGTGTCGTCTTTATTGTGGTATGTGATAAGCGTGTTTCAGACAGTGACAATCATTGTGTTTACTTTATTAGTGTATATGACAAGCCTGTTCCAGACAATTAAAATGAATGTGTTGTCTTTATTGTGGTATAAGTAAAACCTGTTACAGACAGTTTTAACTAATGTGTTGTCTTTATTGTGGTATACGATTAGCCTGTTCAAGACAGTTGCAATCATTGTGAAGTCTTTATTATGATATATGCTGTCAAGTATCTATATTTGAAAACTGTAAGTGGATATAATCACAATCGAATTTGTGTTCAACGACATGATTTTGTAATACTGAATTACTTGAATCTAAACTTTAGTTGCTTTATCAAGGACTCAATGGTAATGTTTTAACAGGCATGCATTATTTTTTGGTATTTGTATTTGATGATAATCCTGTTCCAGACAGTTGTAACCATTGTGTTGCCTTTATTATGGTATATGATGATTTTTAACTTGAAATGCTGTCTCTGTTATTTCTTGTTATTCCCGTTGGGGTAGTTTGGATTTAACTACGAAATCCTGTTTTCGTTGTTATCAAATCTCTGTTTCGCCTATAAAACCGATATGAAATCTTAGGAAATAAGGATCAGCTCTCAAGGTTTTCCCAAGGAGAGACGACCGGACTGCGGTGACCTAATGGTTAGAGCGTCTGCATCGTGAGCGGTAGGTACTGGGTTCATTCCCAGGCCGGGTCATACCAAAGACTTGAAAAATGGAACTTGCTGCTTCCTCGCTTACGCTTAGCATTAAGATGATAGAGTGAGTGAGTGAGTGAATAGAATTTAACGTCGCTTTCAACAATATTTCAGCTATATCGCGACGAACCAACTAAGCACCACCCAGCCCAGTTGTGTTCCTGCTACTTCAAAGAAGAGATCTTTGAAGCAGCATGGAACCAGACACCCTCCAGACACCCTATAAAACACTGAGGACAGCACACAAGACGCAGACAGGACGTTTACATGGTGCAATAAAGACAAGTGATATTACAGTGCTAGACACCACATTATCAAGTTCCTGTTGCTTCTCTTGCTTCTCAGCAAAATGCATTGAAGCAACAGGAACCTCTGCCCACCGGACACCCACCAACCACCCGCTTAAGATGATAGAACAAGGACTGGTTCACCCGATGTCAGTATAATGTGACCGAGTGGGGTGTCATGTGTGCCCACGGCATGATAGTTCATTGGGACAGCACTATATAATGGCAGCATTAGATCTGCGTGTTTACAGGTACATGTAGGTACCCGTAATCAGCATATAGATAGCAGGCGTTAGATTCGAGGTTCAATATTCAGCCATCGTCTATAAAGAATATATTTATCAGTCACACTTTCACTATGTCTGTTCATTTGAATTCCATGGATAGATAAATCACATGATATTCAAAATGTTACATAATGTTGCGCCTGAGACCTTGCAGGCTACGCTCGCATTTTGATGTCAACGATATTTATCACATGATTTCAGAAAAACATATCTACAGCATAGGGCAAACTTTTAACCAATAATAACTGGTGTAAATATGGTAAACATGCACCAGATTGTCTCATTATTCCAAAAAAGAGCCACCCGTCAGTGTAACGGTCAAATCCTTTGTTCAATAATTGAAGTGAAAACGGCGGATTGCATACACCGCTTGCTACGGGGAAGCAATAAAACAGAGATTCAAACAGAGAAGAACTTATTCAAGAATTGAGAACTGAGGAATAGGAGTCAGACATTGATTATTCGGAAATATGACTGGAAAAAAAATGGATAAGAGTGTAGTAACCATGCCAAGCCGGGGAGATTTGTTGGGTCTATCCCAGCGGGAGGAGAGAGCCACTTCGGCCATTTATTTTCGTTACCTATTGCGGTAGGGAGCCAAAATCCCCGTATGCCAAAGTTATAATCAATACAGCGCCATCTATCCACACAAGAAAACTGGTGATCTACGTCAAGGTCAAACCAGCCGGGCTGACCAAGACAAAAAAAACAAAAAACAAAGCAAAACTCCCACCCAGGGAGCTCCAGGAAAGATTAATTCGAACAAAAAAAAAAAATAATAACAGTTGTAAACAGTTTTACAAGTCTGAATTCTCCAAACATAACTGTAGAGAGAGAGGTGGTTTTGAAGCTAGACAGCCACACCTTCCTACTCCCAGTTAGAGAAATCTATGTCAAAAGTATAGTAGGCCTACTCGTGAGAAATGTCATGAACTTTACTTCTTTTTTTTCTGGTGTCCGTGTGTGGTATCTACACAGAGCATTTTATTTTGACAAGTACTTTCGTGGGTGCAATCTCCTCAAAGCGACTACACTGATCTTGAAAATCCAAGATACCGTTTGAGAGAAGAACATCTATGGCCTGTTTATTTCGTAGGGTCACAATTCAGACATTCTTTGTCATCGGCGCTAATCCATCAAGGACTTTCGACCCTGATCCGACTGACTCTCTAAAAGCACATCAAATATCAATCGGCTTAGTAGCTAA
>JAVTVY010010635.1:0-44487 GCA_036873755.1 Hanleya hanleyi | reverse complement strand
GCCAGGTGGAGACGATGTGTCGCGTACCAAAATTAAGGTCGAGGTCAGAGGTCAAAGGTCACTGTTGTCAAAAACCAGGAAATCATTGATCGTTGTTAGTTTTCTATCTACAGTTCTAATTTTTGGTGAGTGGATGCCCTAGGGGGGAACGATGTGTTGCATATTAAATGTAGGTCAAGGTCAGATGTCAAAGGTCAGTGTGATCGAAAAATCAGAAAATAGTTAAAAATTCCTAATTTTTTTGTGAGTGGATTCAATAGGCGGAAATGAAGTGATGCATACCAAAAATTAGGTCAAGGTCAAAGGTCACTGACCCCAAAATTAGGAAATTATCAAAAATAACATTTTTTGTGTCAGTAGATACATTAAGGAGACACAATGAGTCACATACCAAAATGTAGATCAAGGTCAAAGGTCAAGGTCACTATGACCCAAAAATCGTGAAATTGTTAAAAATCATGATTTTTTGTGTCCATTGAGAAATTGAGGGGAGACGGTTTGCCATGTACCAAAATTTAGCCCAAGGTCAAGGTCACTGTGACCCCAAAATCAGGAAATCATTAAAAATCATGATTTTTTTGTGTGCATTGATAGATTGAGGGAAGACGATGTGTTGTGTATCAAAATTGAGGTCAAGGTCAAAGGTCAAGGTCACTGTGACCCCAAAATCAATAAATCATTAAAAGTCACATTTTCATATGCCTGTCGAAGACGAGGTCATGTAATGCGATGTTGAGTTCTGTCCATTCATCCATTAACATTTATTGTCCATGCGATAGCTCTAGTTTCAAGGTATGGATTGGTACCAAACTTTGAGTATACCTTACTCGCATGGCAAAGTGGAGCCATACATATGAGATCAATTTGTCAAAGGTCTAGGTCGCAGTCCCCAAAACTAAATCAAGCTTAGCTGACTAAATGTGTTGGAATATTGTTGGAATATTCAAAAGTCTTTCCCCTCCATTTATATGATATTGTCCTGTTGAGTTGTCTCCCATGTTTGAAACGCTTCATTTAGTTAAACTGTTGTGAAATAAAAACCATACAGTTACTAATTTAACGGGGAAAGGAGTCCTTTATGAACTTCACACCTGTTTATTAACTCAGGAACAACGGTTTACTTCATCACTTTCTTCTTCATTCACGAAAAATTATCTCGTCTGAAAGGAATCCATTTGCAGGGAAACTGCTATTTTCTTGTGTTTGACTATTGTCGATTTCAGTGTGGGATATGTGAGCTCTCAGCTCTAGCTTGCTTCAAGGTCAACCAGTTACCAAGAGTTCAGCTCATTTTAGTTTATCATTCAATATAAGATGTGATATATGTTGCATTCTCATAAGCAAAAAATTGTAGACCTTTCTCTGGATTGCTAGATCAATTGGAATCAAGGCTATTAAACAACCTTGAAATTTGAACCAATGTAATTCCAGATATACGGGCGTATATTGAAGCCCCTTGGGCTCTTGTTTTTATTTCTTCCTCCCGGCTTCGTTATTCTGAGACAGAATATGAAGTTTACATCCAGGAAATCAAGACAGACTTAGCTAACAATATATGTATGGTCTGTATTAGGTTTCATGCATGGTAAATTTTAAAATATCGATTTTAGATAATGGAACTTTGCCGTACTCGCATAGACAGACATGCTCGGGCCCTAGAGCGTGGCCTACCGCAGTTTACACGGGGGCCCCGTGAGTGGCCGCCCGCAGCGAACCAGTTAATGCCATTCATTTGCTGATTTATGAAGGAAACGTTGCTTGAGTTCATGCTTATAAGGTTGTGTAACTCAGTGGTGCTACATACAATGAGTTGCATATATGTGGCTACCATGAGAATAACAATTTCACTGCAAAAGATTGATATCAGTATGAAAGTAGGGATACTTTTCATTCTCGTCCAGTAAGGAAAGTATTATATGAAAACCCAAATTACCATATTTCTTCTATATTTCAATTTTCGAGCCAAAATCGGCCTTGAATGTTTAAACATTAGAGGACATATTCAGTGAAAAAATAGCCCGTTCGGAAAAATAAGAGATAAAAAATTCCATCTAGATCTCAGCTTTCCCGGCGACGATGTCAGCCTGACTACATGGTGGTGTTTTTGTTGTTTCACAATGCTAACAAAATCTGACATAGGATTCATTCACTGAACTACTGAACTGACAAATAGTTTTGATAAAAATACACCTGTATTAAAGTTAGGAAATCTTTTTGTTTCATATTAAAGAAAAATCGGATAAAGCTTTGAAGCACATGTTGACTGTCAGCGTTTAGATATCAGCACAATTCTTTTTACTGTATCGCCAGCCAGATTTGCCGCGAATTCAATACGTATATATGCATATTTTAGGGATCTTCAAAACTATAGTTTATTCAGCAGCACGTTGACTAATAAGTTTTTCATTACTTTTCTTCATGACATCTGCATAAGCCTGACTTTCCAAAAGCAAGGTTGTCATGTGGTACTAAACCGCATGCTGAAGTCGGCAAGCAATGTGTGAGGCGGCTCTTCAAGCAAGGCCTAGCTTTGCAGGGTCAAAGTTTGCGGAGTTGAAGATATCACATCTTATTTCCTTGTTTATAATCCTCATAATTAATACAGAGATGATAACTAAAGGTGTTATAAGCCTCGCTGATTTCAGCCAGGGTCTTTTTTTCTAGGCCATATGTTCAGAGTACCCAGTATACAATTTTTCCAAGGTCAACATTTCTTTCCCGCCTCGAGCCACGTGGCAATATTTACCTATTCGTACAAATTACAATCAGTACATTTTGTATACATCATTTGGTAGTATACAGGTTTCAAAGCCATTCTGTCAGCCATTCAACTTTATTCACAGGCATAACATTGCATTCATTCATTATTTCTCGTAAACTGAAAGCCTTCAAATATTTCGGGGTTTTTTCACTAACAACATCGCCAAAAATTGGGGGAATGGGTTGTGTTATAGAGGAGGACAAGTGCTCTTCTTACGAAAGGGGCTTTCTATATGGCACATTTTATAATGTTCGAAATTAGAAGGCAAATGTTTGATCAATGTTCAAAATATTGATATGTGAATATGGCTTTTTGAGATCATGTGTTCGAAAAATTAGAGTGTTCGAAAAAATAGAAGAAATACAGTACTAGTTAAATCCCAATTCTGGACTTGCCCAATATTCAGATTAATCTGTTAACAAGGAGCTGCTGATAAGCTAGCACCGGCAGGTGTATTCACATATAATAGCGGTTCGTTCATTGACTCTCTTAAAGGTCAACCCAAACGGATTTTTTTTTGGTGTAAAAATCCTTAAAAATCATAGTTCATACTTCACTTTGTATGAAAAAAATATTGAAAAAATTCTAATCTGATCAGAAACACACGTAATATGGGAGCAAAGTGGGCTTTTCCACACTTTCACAGCTGGGTTGATGACGTCACGCAGGGAAGTTGCCTGAGAAAAAACAGCGGATAACATGGAAAGCGAGTGCAGTCAGAGCTCCGGTTCAGATGTCGATTCGAGCGATATCAGCTGCTTAGATGGAAATATTTTTCGCCAAGAAGATGAAATAGACATAGAGGAGGATGATGACGGGCAAATTAACAGTTGTTTGCAGACCAACGGCGGAATTCAGCCCTATCAATTTGAGCCGTACGGCTCCGATTCTGACAGTGACAACCACTCTGACAACGTGGAACTTGACGACAGGATTCGGAGAGGTCGTTTGTTCAATACAGATTGGTATGCAACTTGACTGGAAACCTTATTATCGTCATCTATAAGACCAAATGTCCATATATTTCAAACTGTATTGAATGTAGAACGATTCTGTGATGTAAACAACGAGCACATCTGTGTTGTTATTGTTGTTACTGACCGAGGCAGCCTTTTCGAAGGGATAAACTCCGGGATTCGGCAGTATGGACAGTAAACTGTTGATAACTCTACTGATATACGTCCGATTTGAATTTTGTTTGTTTTCCCATAATCCCCATGAAATACCAATTTCAGAATTATATAGTTTGATAAAAAAACTTTGGACATTCATGGCGAAAAGTAAGCCGTGGTGAGTGGATCGGCATTCACATTTGCTCAATTTTCGACAAATTACCTCAATTAAATTGAAATCGAATGATATTCCCACAATCTCAAATGTCAAGGGATTATGAAAGTATTATCACTTCTGTATCTACAGCCATTCACTCCAATTGGTGTTTTTTATTTATTTACTTATCAAACGTATATATATTTATGAAAGATCATTTTATTATTATTAAATAGTATATATGAAATAGAGACTCATCCAGTCTAACCTGTAGGTGCTCAAGCAACAAATGCCACGCGAGAGCGAGCAGGGCATGTACAGCCGTCTCCCTGCCCGAGGCCTCGCTTGCAGGCTAGGTTCGTTCAGCCGATGTCCGTGATAGATTCTCCTTGTCCGATTTCTTTGCCGTCACATTCTGATTGTTCTTAGGTCTGATAGTTGGAATAGCTGTTCTCTTTAGTTTTGGTTTGTACCCGAATTCAACTGCTACGCTGTAGATGTCCTCGAATGATGTCTTTCTGTCAAAATGTGCCGAGCAAATTATACGAGTACTGGCTCGGGCCCTCTTTCCACACACTCGTGTTGCGTACAAATTTCGTCCAATTTGCAGCGATTTTCTTGTCTTTAGGCCACAAATGAATACTAACACCGTCATCTGTAGTAAAACTGCATCCTCCCACTACACCCACTACACAACGTCGCGGCATATTTAACAAATGATGCCCCGATACTCCGAAAATCTCCAGAAATCAGCAGCTACTTACGACTGTGGTATACGGCTTTAACATAGAGAATACAAGACGGCTTCCCTCCGTGACGTCACAGCTGGAATTGACAGGAGAGCGATTTTCACCTTTCAAACGGCAATATCTCGCCAACCAGACTGCACAAAATTATGAAAAAAATATCATTATTTTCAGAATCGAAAGGACTATTTTTTTATATTTTTGACCTCAGAGCGTTTGGGTTGACCTTTAACTCTTTAACATGGGGCAGGGTTTTTAACTATAGATAGTAACAATACTAATTATTAAAGTCTAACTCGATCTAACTAACTCCGACTACCAGTACTGTTAATGGTAATGGAGCACACTACGCATTGTTTATTTCTTGATTTTGTTATTCTGTTTTGTACCCTACCTTCATGGGTGTTATGTACAATAAAACATTGAATTGAATTGAATTGTTGTAAATATGATAGATATGAATCAAATCATCTTACTATTCCAAGAAAGGACCATTATGCTTAGGGACAAGAGAATGCCCACTGTTGAACGTTCCAGTAACTCGGAACGTTCGGCAGGAATGTTCCACCTACCAGGAACCTTCAGCATGAAGGCACTGGAACATTCTGAGACATCTTTCTAAAACCAGAACGTTCGGCAGGAACGTTCCCTCTGTACAGAACGCTCAAGGAGAACATTCCTCTAACGTGGAACGTTCCAGTAGCTGAAAATGGAACGTGGCTGCACTCAATACAGGACGTAAATGTTCGATTGGAATGTTACTATTTTTGATACGCCCCCTTACATTTATGATAATTTTGGCAACCTCAGGTCAAAAATAATCTAGTTATCATTGATCAAAAACATGATCTAGACTAAAGAGATAGGAAAGAGTGTGGATGAACGAACCGCTATGAATCTCGGTACATCTGCATCTCGGTGCTATCAGCGCAGCTCTTTGTTAAAGGATTAAATTGAATTTTGTGCATGTCCGCGAATTGAGACTGATATAGGCCTACAACTTAGTGTTGTTTCTAAGGCCATTGTCACTTGATTGGTTGTTTAGCATGACCTTGATTTTTTAAATACACATGCTAGATGCTATAATTATTTATTATTAATTATTAAATTGTGAATCAACTGTATGCGAATATGAAGAAAATGAATAAGTTTTACCTGTAAAAATGTAAATCCCTCATCTATTTGCCCTCAAAATATAGATGAGGGCTGGTCATGCTAAACAACTAATTAAGTGACAATGGCCTGAACCCTACTGACATTCAATTTTCTGATATTGACTCTGTCCAGCTCCATTCATTTTCTGTAAACGGCAAAAGAAAAGAAATGATCAAGCTTGATCTTTCGAAACGAAAATCAGCAACCATTTTAGAACACTCGCACATGAGGCTGTCTAAATTTAGGGTTGCACACAGAAATGGAAGAGACTCCCTTAACTTACCATTTCTGTCCTATATCAGTATTTCCCATCTATTGTGTGATACTGATAGTTACAGTTTTACATTGAGATAAATCCCATGTCATTATCTAGAAATTTAGAATGAGTCACATGCCATCATAGATTTTTAAACGCTGCAGAAATCATGTTCGGGGGTCAAGCTCAGTCAAATTGTTTTCTTTTGCCATTCATCGAAACGAAATGTGCTGGACAGAGAAAATAAATGTACAGTAGAGTTGAAAAATATGTATTCTGTCAATAAGACATGTATGAGCGAAAAAACAGTTGGTCATATAGGCATATTGATTTTCAGAGCTGAAATTCTAGCCAACTGTGGTCCGGTGGGGGCAGCCACATTTTGCGGTAGGAATTTTTAGCGTGACGGTCAAATCCCATGGTGTCAATATCACAAAGTTAAATGTTAGTCCTGTTAACAGGGCTCAACATTTTTTGAGGAGATCGATCACAACTCGCCCATTTGGGAGCATGTTCACTCACGCTCTCCATCAAGTTTATTAACAAAATTCTATACAGGTACAACTCTAATGCACACTGTGGCTTAGCAATTTTAAATTTGAATATCCCGTGATTATTTTTCTTTACACACAGAGTACATACATGTACATGTTGCTGTGAGTGATCAAGTTGTACCATAGAATTGCTGGCTGATAACTTCGGTACAATGGGCGTGTCACTAGAGAGAGTACAGAACAAATTTGCCTGTATTATTGGAGAACTGTGCAGCGAGCCTGACGTTTTATCCCAGTTTGCAATATGGCTGGATTTGAGGCTGGCTGAATACAAGGCTAAAGGTGCAATATCATTGGGTAAGTTCATAATGTAGTTACTTCAGTTATAAGTTTAAGACAATTAAGGATGTAAATGGACTGTAACCATCATTGAAGTCCTCAGATCTACTGTTTGAGGACAGATCTACTCCTCTATTTGACAGACCTAAGGCTTCAATTCAATGCCCCAGAACACCCAAATTGTGACTTCACAGGGTCCATATACCTCCCGAAGTCCTGGAAAATTCTTAAAAATGAAGTTAAATTTCTGGAAATTCCTGGAAGTACTACACTTTCGTCTTCTGGGAGAACCAGTGATCTGATGCCATGCTGCATTACTTTGCCCAAATTTGTTCTCGAACTTCAGTAATTTGCTCATCTTTGTTGCGAGTTCTTGTACTAAACACTCCTGAAAAATAAAAAGTATTTACCTGGAAAACTCCTGGAAAGTTTTCCTGCTGTAAGTGTATGAACCCTGCTTCAATGCGATGAACATCCCCAATTTCTCAGCTTAGAATTGTGATTATCAAATTATTAGAACAGGATGTTGAAAAAATGGTTCAAAGTCGTGCAAAATCCCTTATTTCTTCATTATTTCAATGATTTTTAGAGAGTGAGCAAATTTATTAGAACAGCCGATAGAATGTTATCTTCAAAATTGGAGGTGATAATTTTAATAGGGAGATAGAATTATCAGACGGATTACTGTACTGTATCATTTCTCTTAAGCCACTCCGGGTGCGAAATAGCCCTTTGCCCGGTTGCCCGGGGCAACCTAAATTTCCTTTGAGCAACCAAATTCTGTCCAAATTGCAATGCATTTGGATGTGTTGGTTGCCCGTGCTTGCTGATGGGCAACTAGAATTTGTTTATCTATTTCATACCCTGCCACTGTTAGTTGATTGTTGGTTTCTCATGAACCTCTCGCATCTTAATTTGAGGGGCAAATAATTGAAATTCATGCTGGTTTTCAGATTTTTGGGTGTGAAATATCTCTTCTCTTTAAATTTACATGTGTTTTGGTTTGCTGCATTCATAATTAATAATAATTAATTACCGCATTCAGCATGTCTATTTTCCCCATCAAGGTCATGAGAAATAAACAATTAAGTAACAGCAGCTTTACTTGTAATTCTTGCATATATTGCAGCATCATACATTCATTGGGGAAAATTTTCCAATTTCTTTTTGCTTAGATTGCTCTGGGGACCACCCCGACCCAACCTGGTTACGAGGTCATAAACCTCCTCGACCAAAACCCAGTCAAATGGAGGTAATCCATGAACGTCTCAGTCCTCGGGGTCCCCCTGTTAGATCGTCGAGGTTACAGCACGATCCACATCCCACTTCAGCAGATAGGTTATCCCCTGACGTTGTTGTTGTGAAAGAAGAACCATCAGAGTCCGTTGGAGATGTGGGAGTTTTCCCTATCAGTTTACACAGACACGATGAATTGGGGAACAACAGAACGCCCACGAGAAAAAGAACTGCCGCTGAAAGTATTTCTAGTGAACACAATTTATCGCAGTCAGACAGTAACTTTTTCCAGCATCAGGGATCATCTTCAGCCTTGTCATCACCGAAAGTTAGAAGAGTTGTCTCCTCTTCCGAGAGTGGCACACCCCCATTAATACTAGAACCTGTCTCAAACCAAAGTCTCATGTCTATAATCAGTGGCGACCTGCAAGACGCAAACTCTGAATCACTCGATTTCTCAAACACTGACTTCAGCACAATAACCGATAATGATGGACAAAGTGGAGATAACTCTATATTGTCATCTCCACCAGGGGCCAGCGATCTCATTGGGCAGCCCCGTTTGTTGCAATCTCCAGGTGAAACATCGGGGAGCAGTAATCCGGGTAATACAGGTGAGAGAAATTCTTTTATATTTCTTCTGCCTTTTCACCTCTGGACCACTATAAAATAGTTCTTAATTGAAGCGCTTGAAAATATATGCGGTGTGGTATACATTTTCAAGGTTTGATGCTAGACATGATCTAGGCACCATATATCTTCTTCTTACACTGAGTCAACTCACTCTGCAGGTACATTTGTATGTTCCAAACTTACTTGGTGTATTACCCCAGCTTTCATCTTCTGAATCTTGGTGTCCATTTTATCTAGGGACCAACAGGTTGAAAAGAACCAAAACAATATCTTCCTGTTTCTCAATACAAATGCATGGACACTAATTTTTTGCGAGGAATAGAAAATATGAAAGAAATTCAACATACCATAAGCCCATAAAAGACTGCAACATAATGATGCCAGAACAACTGTTTTCATTCACAAATGAAACAGAATTTGGGCCATTGTCAGTTGATTGGTTGTTTAGCATGACCAGCCATCATCTATATTTTGAGGGTGACTGATTAAAATAGATGAGAGATTTACGTTAAATGAGTAAAACTTTATATTTTTCTTCAAATTCGCAATTTAATAATTAATAATTATAGCATTTAGCATGCTAAACAACCAATCAAGTGAGAATGGCCTTGGGGTCATTTTTCTACCTGTCCCTTGTAAAATTCACCTGTACAGGACATCTGAACTTTTCAAGTACCGGCCAATCAGAACGACTCTGTAGGGTTTTGTTATCTACCAGTGCCTGGGCCATTTCCTCCAGTATGTGCTAGGGTGATGTGATAGATCTTTTTTTAATCAATTACAATCATTAAGCCATTTCTACATGTCTCACCACGATAACACATTTTGGCTTGGACTCAAATTCAAATGAACCTTTACAGAAACTCTATGATTGGCTGGATTTTCTCACAAGTTTCTCCACCAGCCAATGATAATCCTGTATTTCATTTTAAAAGATTGAATTGACCAATCAAATGCTTTAAACCTGGAAGATATCCCATCATGCATGGTTATTTCTATAACACTCCACTGATAAACCAGGGGCAGTTTGGAGCATGCGTAGGAATAGATGTGTTGTACGAAGATGCCACAAGTTAGTAGAATTATCTCTCCTTTCGAGATTGGCACACCCTCATTGAAAAACCGGCTCCTGGTAACAAACTTGAAATATTGTGACACAAAAGTCTTCCCATCATGCCTATATGTAATGGGAGGCCTACACAAGTGGATCATAAAAGTATTGCTCACTTCTTGCAATACTTGGTAAAGTTTTGAAGATTTGGCATTTCATTCCTGAAGCTTACATACAATGTATGATGTTTAGCGTGGGATGCAAAGTTTCATCAATGCCAACATTGACTGTCAATGAAATATAAATTTCTGACCATGAAGACATCTCCTGTAACATTGTTTACAATGTTATACATATTAGGAACAGTAATAATGCCCCAATTTTAAGGCTAAATTAGGCTATTGGAGGAGAGAATTTATTTTAAGATTAATAGTTTAGGATCATTGGGTATTTTCAGTGGTCAACTGAAAAGCAGACATTGAAATAGTAGTGGTGGCCCAGAGGTGAAAAGGTTTCATATTCCATGTAATGTAATACTACTAATAGAGCAATTTTCTTGCTGGTACAGGATTTTCAAATTGCCAGTTTCACTAATAAAGTACTAATGTACACAAACATCTCGTAATATTCCGTATTTCGGTTTTGGGCACTCCGAATTAGGAGGGGAGATAACAAAGAGTAAAGTATTATGAAGGGACATAATAAAGGGCAGAGTAGGATAGTAATGTGGTACAATGCATCATTCATCAATGTTGAAGGTAATATCCAGGTTTACTTGTTGGTGGATTTCTCCAAAATTCCAGACAGGATTTCCGTAATCCCATCCTATGGGAATTCCATCTTATACGTCATACACCTCGGCTCACAACTTCATGTAAGGGAATGTGTTGGGTTTCCACAAATTCAATACATTACAGTACATGTAATCAAATGTAAAATCATATCTAGAAGTTCATTCCACCCCCCCCCCCCCTCTTATTTGTGTGCATCTTCACTAAAGTTTTCACAAAAACTCAAGTTCTTATAATTATAAGAGGTAAAAATAAATAAATAACACATATACATGTAGAAACGTTGGGATTCAGAGAAAACAATATTGGGGGGAAATTTGAAGAAAATAATTGAAGGAAATTAAAAATCTGGACTTCTTTGAAAACTTGGAGGTGGAGTGAAGAAGATACTCGGTAGTTTGTCTCACATGTACTGGTATACAATTAGTACATTTTAATAAAAACTTGGACCAGCAAGATTATTGTCTCTATGAACCGGTTTATATTCACATACAATGTAATAATGTCAATACTTGCACTACAATGTACTTTAGTTATGCCATGTTTCACATTACACAAGGCTATTCTAGGGAAAACAACTTTTTCCGTGGAGCTGAAGTTTCGTTGACTTTGAAAAAGTTGGAAGTATCTCTAACGAAAAGTCCGCTCCACAACAATAAAGAAGCTGTTATCCATAGAATAACATTGTGTTATAAATGCTGACTTCTAAATGCCTATCAAAGAATTCATGTTTGACATGTGTGAAATAGTCTGAGCTGGAATTGTCAGTCGTAGGACTTGTAGAATATACATGTGGATCATCACCATTGATGATGATGTCTGACCAAAGTTTGAAAGGTTGGGCCTGGCTAATAAAGGTGTCAGGCTTTGGGGTAAAACCAGGCGAGCAGCCAACTGGCAGAACTCTACTGGATAACAGGCTAGCAGTCTTGACGAGTGTAGTTCGCTCTTATTGAACAATACCACATAGAGGGTTTACATGTACATGTTGGAGAGCAATGAACTGCTCTTCTCAAAATATGTTTAGATAGGCAATCCTGCCAAGCAGAACTGGTAAATGTTGTTCAACCATGTCAACTTAGAGTTGAATACAACTAATTTCCTGCCTCCACATGTTTTTTTACCTGAAGCCCAGCAAATATACTGGTTTCCAATGAGGTTCTGACATAAAGTTACAAAAGAAATGTTCCAACATTGTCAAGGGCAAAGAAAAACCTCCATATATCATTGGTGTTGATTTGTATCTTCTATGGCTGAACATTCCATCTGAGGCCAATGTACATTCCACCTACAATCATGTATCTTTGCCTGTTCCTGAAGATCAGTCCTCACAAATAACGTCAGCAAATGGCAAATGCTGACCTTAATGTTGATGCAAAATGAATTTACCACAGCAATTGTTTCGCCGAAACAGTCAAAAAATTAATTCACATCTCCTGGTTGATGAGATAAAAATGCTGATGTAAAATCTATTTATTAATTCTGCTTCAGCAATTTTTTGCCAAGGTTAATTCCTTATTCGTGAGGTCTGGAAGTTCAAAGAGTTTTTTCCAACCACTACATTGTCCTGAATATAATAAGACGAGAAATATTTCGACGTGGCCAAACTTTACCTATCTTCAATGAAGGAAACCTGGTCATTGTATTCTCCCATTTAGTTGTTGGAGTTGTCTCCACAGGTTATTGTTTGGGAGTTGTCTCCCATGATTTCTAGTCATGTTCTTTGGGAGTTGTCTCCCCTTGGTCCATGCCACCAGTGCAGAGTTGCAATAAAGTTGAATTGAATTGAATTGTTTGATGTCTGAAATGATAGTTTGATGGCTGCTTCCCATACAGATTTCACGGCCCATTATCACAAATGCTTTAGTTCTATTTCACAGTACATTTCTTAGTTCATTTGAGATATTTACAAGCACTACATTTTAAAATAAAAGACAAAGAGAGAGATAGTATATAAAAAAAATAGTGGAGGATATTGTCTGTATTTAAGTTTGTATGTATTCACTTGGGTTGTAGTAAATATATGCAAAGTCCATTGCTTGTATAAATCGAGTGGTGGATTCCTTTGTCTGTGTACCCCTTTGTACTCGCAAAGCCATCCAGAAAAAATGGCAGAACTGAGCAAATTCTCCAGGAATCTGTGCCTTGACAGTGCTTGGAGTGTCAGGGTACAGGATGGCAGGCTCTGTCCTATTTTGCGAAGATGAAAGGTCATATTTTCTCAAATAGTTGTAATATACAGTACACCCAAGAATTAAACTGGTCAAATTCGCGAAGGATAGCCGAAAAATGTCGCGAACCGTTCGCGAACGTTTCGCGAACGATTCGCCAGTACCTCTCGCGAGAAAATGTCAGAATTTAACCTTTCGCGAAAGGAATACGCGAACGATGTTTGAGGAAATACATGTCGTAAAATGTTTATATTCTTGTCTGTCAACTATTTATTTTTCATTTGCTCGTGTGTTTTGTTTTTAATGGCATTAATTAGGTCCATATACCTTATTTTGCGAATGAATTGCAACTATAAAATCACGACGACGTAGGCCTAGGGCCTACCGGTTTTCTTCGTCAGTCCATGAGCAAACCGTGATTCACCCAAAATCGAGATCGTAAAATCGGGAGCTGTATCACCGTATTCATCTAGTCAAAAAGTCTGCCCCTTATTTGAGTTCATTGTGCTGTATGGCTTGTTTTTGTAACTGAAATCTTTCACATCCAAATGAACTTCGCAGTGCATGAAGCCCGATATAAAACATGGCGTCAGCCAGCCGTTCATAAGAGGCGTGTCCAGTTGCTATGAAGAGGGGAAACAACTCTGAGCAGACATTAAAAAAATGTTATTGCTTCATTGGCGAAACAGGGGTTATTCTTGACAAAAAAATTCATCTACTCAGTTTCCAAATTCAACAGAACTAACTCAGTTTTTTCAGCACGCCCGAATGTCTGCAAAAAGTCATGTTTTGAAAGTTTTCATCTCATGAATTAAAAAACTCATTTTTTTAAAAGTTTTCATCACATGAAGAATAAACACTCATTATTTTAAAGTTTTCATCTTTAACAGGATGCATTTATATTGCAGTGGCAGAGAGCGGCATTTTGTTTCAAGATAATGATTCAAATCAACGAGATATGATATAATTCTAGAGGAAAATTGGTGTGATTAATAAAAAGTGGTTTAGGCATTTTTTTTATTATTTTTTTCTAAGACTTGAATTTGAAATTCCCCCGACACAATTTGAAATGAAAGTGTTAAATTTTCCTTGAATTGCATTTTATTGCAGAAAATGTATCCTACGAGAATGAAATTTGCAATTTCCGAAAACGTTGTACATGCAAGGAAACCAAACGGCTGTAAATTCAAGACGGCCATAATAAATACCAAGCTCAACCATAGACCAGTCAATGCTCTAGACAACCCGATCATGATTGATTGCAGCTCTCGTCTTGCACACGTGAAACTTTTTTATTCAGACAATTTGTACGTTTGGTTTTGATGTATTGTCAATCCTTGGTATAGGTGGACATTTCACCTTTTATTTCGTGTTGAAACGAAACAGTACGGGATGTAGCCGAAAAATGATGAAGGGTGGCTGCTGGCACACGTCTCTCTGCTGCGCAGTTCTGTCGGGCGTTGTAGCTGTCATCCCTCGTGGTCGTTTGGAAACTTCCACCCCGTGACCCGTTCGTATTAATCGCAAACCCATACTTTCTAGCATAAAGAAATGCATGCATGGTTCCCGACGAATCGAATTGGAAGCGTTCACTAAAACTAGGGAAGTAAGGCACAAAACTTTTAGCTGTGCCGTATTCGATACGCACATGGCCTTTTCAACAACAACAACGAAGACAACGTGAGTGGAGATTTTCTTTTGCTTCGTAGACTGTATTTTCTGCCTATTTCGTTCCTGAAACTCAATTTTGTTGCAGGAAATTCTTGCTGGGTGAAATCGAGAATAGTGGTCCTAAAACATACCCCGCATAAGAAGATCCAACACTCCCGCATTTGTTGTCATCTTGTCTTGTCAAATACGGATCGCTTTACGTCAGTTACGATCGTGATCTTTCGCGAAAGGTATTTACCTTTCGCGAAAGCTTTGAAATAAATATGAAATCATCGTAAGTTATTATCAACCTTTCGCACATGCTTTCGCGAACGTTTCGCGAATGTTTCGCGAAAGATGAACCCAACGTTTCGCGAGCAGTGACCAGTTTAATTCTTGGGCGTACTGTACATGTGTTACATGTGCTTGAGATTATAAGTATGGCTTTGATCAAGTTTATGAACATGCAATGTTGATTGCATATTAGCATGATTATAATTGTGGTTTATGATAGTGCATTAAGCCTGACTTTAGGGGTATATTAGATAGATGTAAGCTTACTACATGTACAGGGCTTGAATTTACCATAAAACTTTGCTAGACCATCGGGCTGGTATATTTCATAACACAAAGCTGAAATTCTTGAATTATAACCAGCCACTCGGGTTGTTAGCTAGCTTCAGAACTAAATTCAACCAGACACGTTCTAAATTCACCAGCCACAGGCTGCCGGGCTTGTGGGAATTTCGAGCCCTGATGTACCCGTATAAATGTAGTCATTGACTGTCAGTGAGGTGAAGACACCTTAGTAGTCTTCTACTATCTAAAGGTGTGACTTCAAAGTTTGCATCCATATATTTTGTGTATAATTCCCACAGTGAAGGTGACTATCACCATGATGTGTCTGTTGGTCACACTGGTAGGCCCCCTGTATGTATCAATATAGGTCACGGTGTAACATGTTAATGCAGTGACCTGACTGGTTTATTAGTTAAGTTGGTGTGAATTCCTATAGCCTCTATCACATCCAACTTGTCTTTATTCTTGTGCCTTATGGACAGTTATTGTACATGTGGATATCAAACTTGAAAATAAGCACCTGATATTTCGAACAACCCTTTTACAAATCAGAAACATGTGGCTTTTAACCCATGATTCCTGTATCTGAAGAGGGGCTATGATATATCTAGGGAGATGTAAGCAGGTTTCTAGCTAGAATTTTGAAACTGATATTCCATTTTCTTCAGGTATTTGCTGAAAACGAGAAGTCTCATTGTCAAATTTCAGGAAATTAGGGAGTCTCAAAGACTTCAAGACTCGTACACGTAACTAGCTAAAAATCTTTCCTTTGGGCACAGCTGAAATAAGCAGAAACAGCATGGACATGGCCAGGATTTCTTGAGAGGGGGTCATTTCCTATGCTTACTTATCAGAGACCCGTAATTTGTTGTCCAGCAAAGGAAAATAACATGATTGGATGCTGAGACGGGGTTGCTCGCATCCAGATGTGATTTCTCACGATAAATGTGTGTCTGACGGCTTTTTCAGGCCATAGCCCTCCTAATTAGGAAAAGCCATCTTGGCAAAAATGTTTTATAATGTATACATGAATGTGTTACATGTACCCACAGTTATGAAAACTGTAGCTGAATTGCTTTAAATTGAACTCGGCAATTTGGGGATATGTGTATGCTTTACGCATGTGTTATTGGTATGATATCAGGGTTTTTTTCAGACAGTTTTTCATCGGGGTAACCCCGATGAAAAACGATTACAAATTGAGTTTTTGGAATTTTTTAAATTGAGTTTTTTTCTCGGAAATTGAGTATTTTCTGGGGTTGATAGTTTGCGCGCCAAAGGCGCGCTAAAAAATTGAGTTTCTGTGAAAAAAAAATTGAGTTTCTGTGAAAAAATAGTCGGAAGAAATATATAATTTGCATCTGCCGGCAAGAATTTTTTTTGGCCGACGTTGCGGTCAATTGCAGAGACAGGAAGGCCGTTGTCAGTTGATAGGTTGTTTCGCATGACCCGCCCGCATCAATATTTTGGAGATCAATAATGCCGCATGTATTTTAATTATCAGTAATTATTGGCCGTAAAAAAATAAGTAAGCAAATCCATGAAAACGAATGAGCTGACCGTGCCGTCAACCGCGGAGGCGATCAAAATCCGCCATTTTGGTTCACATTCTTGGGGGAAGCCCCCTTTTAAAACGAGGCGAAGTCGTTATCCCGGCATGCATCTCTAGCGGGGATTCCCACGTGTCGAGCACGTTGCAGTAAAGTTAGAACTCCGGCAGTTTAGACGGTTGTGTACCCAAGTCATCATGGTTTTGGTTAATGGATCAGTTGTTTCCTCATCAACCAGTCGGTACATCGTGCCTAATTTAACCATCCATTTCTCTGATGAAACGCTTTTGAGCGAAGTGGTCGAGCGCTTCACGTCTTCAGGCCCCACAACAACAACTACAACACATGCTGTCGACGTGCACGTCAAAATTCTCGTACAGCTTAAGGACGACGGACATACAAAATTCGTTGCCTTGGACAGAGAATCCCTATCTTCAGTCAGTGTAAAAGAAATAAAATTAGATTTCAATAAACGCCTGACGTTGAAAATTCAGGTAATAAGTTATGTAAGATATCTTTTATAGTAGTCACATTGAAGTAAGAGTTGTTTCCCTTGATTTTTTTTCACAATGTGTGTGCATTTAAGTTTTACTATAATCTACCATAATTATTTACAGAATGTTTTAATTAAATTAAAGCAAACTTAAAATGTCTCTTTAGAGAATAATTACACACATTGTCCTGTTCATTTGCTTTATGGAACAGGCTAATGGGAGATTATTTTGATTTGATATGGAATGAGTCCATGGTAGAAAATTTACCTTCAATAATTAATAATTAATAATTATAGCATCTAGCATGTATGTTTTGACAGGAGAAGGTCATGCTAAACAACCTGTTAACTGACAACGGCCTAAACCAGGATCGTTGTTGGAATCATAACGAAAGACATCAACAATTTTGGGGTAAAAGATTCGATCGTTACCTTTCCATTTTTATTTAACATCTTTCGACAGCGATTGGCAGCCATTTTCCTTCGACAGAGATACTGCATCAATAAATAGTTGTCTCCCTTGTTGCATTCGGAAACCAGGATTAGTGTGAAGTAGCGCACTCTTTCGCGGGCTCCCGACCAGCGCCCTCTGTAGCGCCGTGATTGGCTAATAAACAACCTTGACCCTACCAAGGCAACGTGGCAATCGTTTGACAGTTCGACGAAAGGAAGGTACACACCGACGAGTTACGGTCCCGAAGAATTACAATCAATTAAATATACGAATGAACGCAGAAGGAATTGTATGGATAGCAGTTGCGTAGAGGGAAACCACCTTGCACTCTATGTCAATTTTTATCACCAAATAAAGATCATTTTAGGCCTATTGTCTGTACCACATATCATATTCCAAACATGGCCGCCTGCATTCTGAAAGTGCATGTTGTAGCCCCATTCATTTCGTAAAAATGCTAGAGAGATGGTAATACCGGGTCATACTGGTCAATACTGGCAGAAAAAATACTTTTTGTTAGTATTTCATCGGTGGTGTAAATTTGAGATGGCATTGATATGTAATTGTAATTTATCAGTCCATTCCATATATCCGCATATCTTGAAATGACTAAATAATATTATATGTGATATGAAAGTGCCCAGTTGACTCTTTGTCTAAGGCAAAGGAAGTGACCATAAACCCTACTCACTCACTCAAAGGAGACAAAGGATCCTGGAGGAGAGCTGAGAATTCGTAAAAATGCAGATCTGTGTTTTACACACATACTTTAATTTCTTCAAACAGAACTTTATTTGCACATAATGAATACCAAATGCCAGGGACATTCTTTGGTGAAGGACCTCTTGGCAGAGAGGTGCATTTAGCGAGAACTAGATTTAACGTCGCGTTCAGCAATTGATATTTCAGCTATATAGCGAGAACCCTTGGCAGGTGCCTTTCGAGGAGGTATGATGTATTTTCAGGCTTGTGTGTGGGGCCTGCTGTTGATTATACTTGATCATTGCTGAATCGACGCAGTTCTTGCCTGCATGTACCCTTGTGTAGCATTAAAAGTTGAAGCTGGCAGTCATAGGGGAGTATTACACCATGGTTAACTTACTTGTCAAGCCTGGAAATAAGCACCTGTCATAACTACTTGTCACCCCTATCTTGGAAAATGTTCTGCACCATGACCGGTTTACCTTTGTAAATGGAGATTCAAGCTGGAATAGTTCATCATGATCTGCAGGGGTGTTTTAAAATTTGGCAGGTACCTATTTCCAGCCTTGCTTGTACATCTAGTCACATGCAAGTTCCTTCAACATTCTAGGAAGAGACCACTGAAACTATTTTCGTTTACAGTTCCAGAATCCATGCCACATATAGCAGCAGCTAGGAGCGGTGCCGCCAAGGCTGGTGCAATGTCGGCATCAAGCATATCCAGAGCGCGGAAGCTGATACACAGCAGAAAAGTTAAGTCTCGAATAGTACAGATCCAGAATAAGTCGCAGACGACGATCGGTAACTTGACCGGTGCCGTGGGAACCCTGGAGTGCTGGCTGACTCAGACATATCAGGAGGATAGAAACATCGAGGCCATCCCTCCCTCAGAACTGGACGCCTATCTCGTGGAGTTCTTCTCGGTACTCAAGCGAAAGGACGGCGGAGAGTATGACCCGGAATCGTTCAAGAACTTTCGATCATTTGTGGACCGATTTCTGAAGGAGCAAAACTACCCATGTTCCATCTCGACGTCGACAATCTTCCTGAAGAGTCAGCTCGCATTCAGGCAGAGACGGAAGGTTCTGCCCCCAACTGCCTCCAAGAGATCTGGCACATATCCTCTACCCCATGCAGTGAAGTTTGAATAATCCCACAGTGAAAGTTACTTTTGGAGAGACCTGAATACATGATGACACTGGGAGTTTTGTCTCGGACAGATGACAGAGGTCCAATATTTATTCGATGTACTCGTAAAGCGAATCCATGAATTTGTTCAAACATAACTTACATGAAAGGGAATAGCTCCATTGAACATATATTGCAGAGACATTTTAAAAAGTGTACTCTATTGGGAGCATAGGGTTCACCTCATTGCTTTTCAATACACATGCCTTTGGCTTACAGTGCAGTGCCAAGGATATTGTAACTCTTAGAAAAGCTGCATATGGGGAGGTTAATTTAGTCCATACAGAGAGGTTTGATAGGCCAGAATGCCTGTCAGACAAATGTCCGAGATATCAAAATGTACATGTATGATACTGTATTACTGGTTTGAATTCTGTGGCACAGATGTACATGTAGTGGATTTGGATCAGTGTGCCAGCTTTCTCCTCATTTATAAACTTAATTTAGTGTACTACATGTACATGTAGTTTCATAATTTTGACCAATGGAAAGTTTCTGTCATCAATTCTCAGGCAGTGAGTCCAACCCTACCTGGTCACATGGCACTTTATATATGAAGAGTTCCGCTGTTTTCATCATCACATAAGTTGAGTATTGGAAAAGTGGGGACTAGCATCCCTACTTCTACCAGGACTGAAGAACAGTGTTGAATATACATGTAATACACAACATTCTTTATAGTAAATATTGTATATTAGATATGGTTGTCCTCATTGTTCACCATGGTCTTGTTTGCCATTTTGTATCTGGCCTATGGCATATCTTTTAGAAGAAAAAAAAAATGCTAGTTACATGTATAAATATGATGCTGTTGTTTAGTCACATGTTTGAAGAGTGGACTGTTGGCTAGATACAGTGAATAGCCGAATGTGCAAGTCTTGTACATCATACATATATACTGTACAATGAACACAAGTTGAAATAATCTGTGTTGTTTGCAAAGATATGTGAATATATGTCTGATTCAGTCATCATATATATCATTTCATTAGTATAATAAATTAATATGTTCATGAGAAGCCGTATAATGAACCTAGTGTTACAGAAACTGTGTGATTGGCTGAGTGTTTTCTAATTTTCACCACTTGCCAATGAAAATCTCGGATATATCTTTTTGAAAATTTGAATTGACCAATCAAATATTGCCAAACTAGAGGGTAAATATTCGCTTCATTTACTGGCGCTTTTTATAAAAATCTGTACATAACACATGAGCAGTGTGATTAACGTCACAGGACCTACGAAGTACATGTAGGGTAGGCATTAGGAATCCGATGCGAACTGAACTCATGGAAATCCCCACCCCCAGTTGAAATCCTGCCTATATTAAGATGGGCACTGCCCAAGTCAGAATCATCAGTGATTTTCATCAAAAATCACCAGAAATTTTCATCAAAAGTAGGTCAGCTCAGGTAACAGTCTCCTAATGGTCAATTCCATTGTGACGGGCACTACATTCAGAGTATATTCCTGGTATTGTAATATGCCAGATTTGCACACTACTGCTCCAATATAACTAACATTCTTCTAACAGTTAAAGATCATGTAGGAGTGTAAAGCAATATAAAAAATTTGAAAGAATGTGATCGACCAATCAAAATCACAGACAATTTGCATAACGTGACGGGCGCTACAGGGATTTCCCTCCATTTGTGCGGTTAGTATGGAAACTCCTAAATCCCTGTGGTTTCTCAAATGATTTTAACTTCATAGTAAGGTACTGAATACTGATTCTTGGTTGAAGAACAGTTTGCCCCATCTCTTATTATCTGCTAACATGAATTTGAAAATTCCAGTGTGACGGGCGCTACATATTTTGTGACGGGCGCTACACTCTCTGAAACAGAATGGGCTAGGTCCTATAAATCCTATAAATACAATGACAACTTGATGGTTAAGTGTCCAATTGTTTATTTCAATATTCTCTGAAATATTCACCAAGAATATAAAGACACATTATCCCAACATTCCAATTGATTTCATGTGTTATTTCATCAAGCAACAAAAATGTATCCAGGTGATATGGCAAATGACACACCTTTCTTACCAACATTAATTTTCTTTGAAAAATTCTGATAAAGAAAGATCCAGTTCAAAGGTTAGAACTTACGCTGGGGAGGGTCATTTATGCATAAACCATGTAAACCTAAAGATGGTGGCACTCCCAGGCCTGGTAGCTAGGTTTAAGACCGGATCACACCTGTAGCTTATTCTGTTGGAAGCACTGAATTGCAGAGTTTACTCTTGATGTCGTTGTCAGAAAGAGTTTGATGCACATCTGCACGACATCGTTGAAAGAATTAAGAAATGAGTTTTGACTGTGTGAAAATATTTGTTGGGGCAGTTCATCATGTAAGGATCTTCAAACCGGGGACACGGTGTGCAATACAGCTTGTCAGGTAGCTTTTCCAGGTTCAACAAAGGTTCCCTGCATGTACATGTAGTCGTCTATTGTGCTTTCCTTAAGTGACGAATAGGCCATTTGTTGGCACTGCCACTTCAACATCATATGATAATGAGGTAACATGTGACCAAAAGCTTGAGTGTATATTGGTTAAAGTGAAAACCAATGATCAAAATGAGCTGTGACTGCATCAAAATCCAAAGATGAAATGGCCAGTATAAAGCTCGCAACCAGGAAAAGAGAAAATCACTGATGACAATAACATATGGCCCAATAATATTAATATCTCTGTCTAGTCAGGCATGTACGCATCACTCATGACAGTGGTTTCATGCCTGATAAACAATGTTGCAATTTTGAGTGCAACTGGTTCAGCTGAATGCTAAGGCCTCATGTACTAAATGTGACGGGCGCTACATCAGAGGCTGTAGCGCCCGTCACGATGAAATCTGTAGCGCCCGTCACGCTAATTAGCTCGGTTAATTAGTAACTGCTAAAATTAAATCTGGATAATATAGTTGGTACTCGAGCACTAATAGAAGAAAAGGGATTCGTGTTATTTTATGGACCTTTGTTTTATCAGCACATTAAAAATTAGTAGAATATTGTGACGGGCGCTACAACACGACAGTAACGTTTATTATTGGACATACGATTTAATAAAAATATCCAGTGCCTGTTCTGATGACAAATATCAGAGCAAGAGGTGGCTGTTTAACCGAATGTTGCAAACAGCCGAAGATTAAATGCATTTATCTACAAATTTCCACAAAAAACAGTTCTACAGTAAAAAATCCTTATCAGGTTAAATTATTTCAGTAGATGTAGGTGGCGCCACCTGGCCCATGGGCGATTGAATGCATATTTCCTGACTTGTTTCTGAAAGCATGGAGTATATACTACATATATGTATATAGTTTATTATAAAATATCCAATTAAAAAATTGCCACTTTGGTTTAATTTTATGTGGAATTGACCTAATGCGCCTTCATTCCAAAAATAAATAACGATCGCCGATTTAATTTTACAATTTTTTAACTAAAGGAAACAGATTGAATAATAAAAAGTTCAGTAGATTTCAGGCTTTACAAGTGAAATACATTTACATCTCTTTAATGGTTTTCAGTGCCCTTGTCCAGGACCAAAACAACTTTGAATCGCATTATTTTCCCAACAATACAACAAATTCTTATATATAGTCCTATAGTAGAAAGGTAGCATTTATGTAGTTTACGCTAATTCAACTCAAGACCAACACCTTCTCGGCACAAGATAATAATGATTCTATGTCATTCTCCTGAGCATGACCGGTACAAAGACGAATAAATAGCATTGCTACTGTACATCACATTGTTATCTAGATATATGAGACAACATTTTGGGTATCGGCAATCTGATGAATGTAGAATTTGAGGATTGTACTTAGCATCTTAAATACAGCCTCTTAACCCTTGTCCTGTCGACAACGTGTATACACTTTCCTCGACTGTCAAGTTCCCAGTGTCGACTCCGGATATATACGTTCCGAGAAACCATCGGACGTTTCATTGTTTTTCGAAACAATTGGGGCCACGTGCGGAAAAATCAAACCAGGCACGGCTTACTCCAACTAAAACGTATTATTTCATTAATTATTTAACGTGAGTTCGGTGTTTATTACTAAAAAAAGACGCTTAGTTATGTGAAGATTGTCTACAAATGTAAAACAGAGCGTCATTTATTCGGAAAAGTTTGTTGAAACGCATGAAAACGCACCTTGTTTACAAGTTTCTGCGAAGAAATCCCGAAAGCCCCTTCACACGTTAAAGATATGAAATTGAAGGGCAACAACTCTGCTTCCATTTCCGCACAATCTTTTGTGTGTAAAGTTGTATGAATGCATCGATTTTATTGGGTGAAAATGGTCATGTGTTTCGAATCCTTCCCATTCAACCACAATAAACCCGCGAAAATGATGATCACATGATGTAACCCGACTTGCTGATTGGTCAAACTGTGCCAACTGCTCATTAGCATAAAATATTCACGAGTTACGCATGCGCCCTGGCCGATTTCGACGGAGTCAGAATGGCGCTCGGTTTCGCTGAGGGAAGCCACACTTCGCGTAAGCAAAAGGATTTTTACCGATTTACTTGGAATATTCAATAAATATTCAATGATCGTTATGCTACGAGTAACCAGGAATACATACTGTGACATCTATAAGAATTTAGACGAGTTATTAAGTGGAGATGAAGCGAAACAGACCATCCATCGGTAGTACTCTGAACGTGATAGAATTCTAACGTGAGTTTTACGGTACACAATTTTTCCGAATTACGATTCCTAAATATTTCTAAAGCTGTAAAATGACAAATATGTTCTGAATGTATGTTCAGGGTTTTAAAATGATGTATCGTGCATCAAATACTATCCATTATTTCAATTTATTTATCAATTCCCATGACCAGACAGTCGCCGTTTTTTGAGCCCATTTTGAACAGTTCAACTCTGCTTGACAGCATGGCACTCACACGTCGACCAGCGTACAAGTGGCTGACAGGACTAGGGTTAATACTGATTACATACATGTATCTGTTTAATTTCGTTTCCCATAAAACATGTGTGTATATAGCAAATGTGTGTGTCTCAAGTTAATTGCAGCTGTTCAAATGTCCCCTGGAACGGTAATAAATTAATAAAGACGTCAACATGTGAACTCATAGAATCTGCACTGTCGATGGTTTAATGTAATACCGGTACCATCTGTTGTGATATTTTTTTAACTTCCAGACAGATCTGTTTATTTTTGTCTCCCCTGCTCTGACCTCTAAGAACAATTTAATTATTACACCATGGCAGTATTAACTGCATTCTCGAATCCCAAGCCTATCAGACTGTTAGTTCTGATCTGTTTATAGGCCTACTGGGGGTGACCCAGCTACACTGCTGTGACCTCTAGCTCTCAAAACAATTACGGATGGCATATCCCACCAGGTTTTGTGCTGTGTTATATATACAGTGAAACATACAGCGAAGGGTTCCCGACGGGCATGACCGTGCACTCGCTGAGCCATCAATAAATAATAAAAAAAATAATTATAAATCAAATTTTCATCAGAATTCGGTCAGCTCAGAACTTGCTGGTAACAATGCCCTAATGCACGTTCATGCCAAAAATCAAGGTTCTAATGTCAACGGTTCTCCTTATTTTTCAGATATATATTACGGTAATTCCCCCAATAATTCGATTACCGGAAGTGCAGCAAAAATGGCATATATCTGCCAATATTTTTCATGGCACCAGCTACAAAGGGTCACATTCTGTGGTGATGTGATTTTTGTTCAATTTGAACGAAGAATGAGAATGTTACTTTTTCTCTGTGTTTGAATAACAGAGATGAAAAGTGAACTTACAGTGATTGAATTATTAGGAGAATTACCGTAATATGATAAACCACAACTGAATGTGCATGTAATACATGTAAATGCTGGCATTTTCCCTCGAGAAATAGTGGAGTGGTCAAACTTATTGGATCTGGTCTTTGGAGACATCTTGCCTCTAAATTGATCCCAGAATCCATGGGACGATCCAATTTGTCAGATGTATCATATATTCTTGGAGATTATTGAATTCAGTTATTGACTATTTACCGGTATACTTGTATCCACCATAAAGAACAGCACTGAACCACCTGTTTTATTAACAGTTCCAGGATATATGATGGGGACAGACCACGCTCGGAATGTAGAATGTAGAACCAACCTCATGTCCCCGTCAATGATGACATCAACACCCAAACTCCCTTCACACCTCGGCAAACAGCAGATCTTCACGAGGATTTCAAAGTTTCCCGAGAAAACGGAACAGACTGTGAAAAACCTTGTCAGTGCCGTGAACATTGTTGAGCGTTGGATCTGGAAGGAATTCCATGACTCTAGACAAGTGGAGATAATTCCACAGTCTGAGCTGGACAAATACCTTGAGCGATTCTTCACGGAGGTGAAAAAGGCCCCGAATGCAGACTATGAGCCGGTGTCTTTTAAGAACCTCCGGTCGAGCCTAGCCAGATTTTTGGATGAAAGTGGTTATCCATGTTCCATCAGTCATTCACCTGAGTTCAGGAAGAGTCAACTTGCTTTCACAAAGAGACGGAAATCCCTTTTGGAAAACTGTCAAAAAAAGCGGAAAATCGATGATGCCATGCTGCTCCAGTTCAGCAAATCCACAAACTAGACGTCTCAGAAGCCAGCACGCCCAAATATGGAGTTCAAATGAACATAGTGCATCATGGGATATCCTTCAGTTTAAAAAAAAATTGATTCATTAATTCCACTTTTCAAATGGAAATCTGGCATTTTTATTGGTTTGTGAAGAAACCTGGCGGAGAGTATGACCCGGAATCGTTCAAGAACTTCCGATCATTTGTGGACCGGTTTCTGAAGGAGCGAAACTACCCATGTTCCATCTCGACGTCGACAATCTTTCTGACATGTCTGAAGAGTCGGGTCGCTTTCAGGCAGAGACGGAAGGTTCTGCTCTTAACTGCCTCCAAGAGATCTGACACATATCCTCTGTAACCCATGCAGTGAAGTTTGAATAATGACCACACAGTGAAAGTTACTGTTGGAGAGACATGAATATGTGATGACACTGATGAACTGTAGTACAGACAGATGACAGAGGTCCAATATTTATTCGATGTACTCGTAAAGCGAATCCATGAATATGTTCAAACATAAAATACATAAAGGGAATAAAGCTCCATTGAACATATTGCAAAGACATTTTGAAAAGTGTACTCTATTTGGAGCAGAGGTTTCACCTCATTGTTTTTCAATACACATACTTTTGGCCTACAGTGCGGTGTCAAGGGTATTAGAACTCATAGAAAAGCTGAATTAGGAGTTTGAGGGGCCAGAATTGATCAAAATGTATGATACTGTATTACTGGTTTGAATTCTGTGGCACAGATGTACTGGATTTGGATTAGTGTGCCAGCTTTCTCTTCATTTATAAACTTAATCATAATTTTGACCAATGGGAAAGTTTCTGTCATTACTTCTCAGGCAGTGAGTCGGACCCTACCTGGTCACATGGCACTTCATGAGGAGTTCCACTGTTTTCACCATCACATAAGTTGAATATTGGACAAGTGGGGACTAGCATCCCTACTACTACCAGGACTGAAGAACAGTGTTCAATATACATGTAATACACAACATTCTTTATAGTAAATATTGTATATTAGATATGGTTGTCCTCATTGTTCACCATGGTCTTGTTTGCCATTTTGTATCTGGCCTATGGCATGATCTTGTAGAAGAAAAAAATGTTAGTTACATGTATAAATATGATGCTGTTGTTTAGTCACATGTTTGAAGAGTGGACTGTTGGCTAGATACAGTGAATAGCCAAATGTGCAAGTCTTGTACATCATACATATATACAGTACAATGAACACAAGTTGAAATAATCTTTGTTGTTTGCAAAGATGTGCGAATATATGTCTGATCCAATCATCATACATGTATACATCATTTCATTAGTATAATAAATTAATATGTTCATGAGAAGCCGTATAATGAACCTAGTGTTACAGAAACTGTGTGATTGGCTGAGTGTTTTCTAATTTTCACCACTGGCCAATGAAAACCTCAGATATATCTTTTTGAAAATTTGAATTGGCCAATCAAATATTGCCAAACTAGAGGATAAATATTCACTTGATTTACTGAAGCTTTCTATAAAAATCTGTTCATAACAAATCACCTGGTAACAAACTCTGATTGGCTAGATCTTCTTCTAAATTTCACCAGAGACCAATGCAAATCCTCGATTTCCTTTGAAAATTTGAATTGACCAATCCAGTGCTTTAAAACTAGAAGATATCCCATGATGCACTGTTGTCCAAAAAATTGGGGTCATTTAATTTTAATACGGGGGATTGGATTACTAGAGGATTCACCATTACTTGAATACAATTTAGAACACCTTCCAATATATATTACGATGATTCCCCAAATATTTTGATACCGGAAGTGCAGCAAAATGGCATATATCTGGCAATGTTTTTCATGGCATCAGGTACAAAGTGTCACATTCTGTCATGATGTGACTTTTGTTCAATTTGAATGAAGAATGGGAATGTTACTTTTTTCTCTGTGAACTTCTCTGTGAACTTTCTGTGATTGAATTATTAGGCGAATTACTGTAATGTGATAAACCACAACTGAATGTGCATGTAATAAATGCTGGCATTTTCCCCAAAGAAATAGTGGAGTGGTCAAACTTATTGGATCTGGTCGTAGGGGACATCTTACCTCTGAATTAATCCCAGAACTCATGGGAAGATCCAATTAGTCAGGAACCTGATAATGTGATGTCTACATTGTAACACTGTAATATCACTTGTCTTTATTGCACCATGTGAGCATCCTGTCTGTGTCTTGTGTGCTGTCCTCACTGCTTTATAGGGTGGATGGAGGGTGTCTGGTTCCATGCTGCTTCAAAGATTTCTTCTTTGAAGTAGCAGGAACGCAACTTGGCTGGGTAGTGCTTAGTTGGTTCGTCGTGATATAGGTGAAATATTGTTGAAAGTGACCTTAAATTCTATTCACTCACTCCAATTAGTCTGATGTAGCATATATACTTGGAGATGATTGAATTGAGTGATTGACTATTTACCGGTATACATGTACTTGTATCCACCATAAAGAACGGCACTGAACCACCTATTTTATTAACAGTTCCAGGATATATGATGGGGATGGACCACGCTTGGAATGTAGAAAGTAGAACCAACCTGATCTCATTGTCAACGACGACGTCCACGCCCAGGCTCCCTTCACATCTCAACAAACAGCAGATCTTTGGGAGGATTTCAAAGTTTCCAGAGAAATCAGAACAGACCGTGAAAAACCTTGTCAGTGCCGTGAACATTGTCGAGCGTTGGATCTGGAAGGAATTCCATGACTCTAGACAAGTGGAGACAATTCCACAGTCCGAGCTGGACAAATATCTTGAGCGATTCTTCACGGAGGTGAAAAAGGCCCCGAATGCAGACTATGAACCATTGTCTTTCAAGAACCTCCGATCGTGCCTGGCTAGATTCTTGGATGAAAGTGGTTATCCTTGTTCCATCAGTCATTCAACTGAGTTCAGGAAGAGCCAACTAGCTTTCACGAAGAGGCGGAAATTACTTGTGGAAAACTGTCAAAAAAGGCGTAAAATCAATAATGCCATGCTGCTCCAGTTCAGCAAATCGACAAACTAGACGTCTCAGAAGCCAGCACGCCCAAATATGGAGTCCTAACAAAACAGAGTGCATCATAGGATATCCTTCAGTTAAAAAAAAATGTATTCATTGATTGAAATTTTCAAATGGAAATCCGGCATTTTTATTGGTTTGTGAAGAAACCTGGAAGAAAATCTAGGCAATCTTATAGTTTTTGTTCAGGTTCGTTAGCAATGGATATAAAAAACTTTCATACCATGTTTGTTGGAAGAAGATATGAATTGTAAATTCCAGTCCACAAAGGCAGGGGTTTATTTTAGAATAACTGAATTCTGGTTGTTGAAGACATCATACATGTATGTACATGTTCCACCAAATTGATCCCAGAATTAATAGGATGATCCAATTACAAATGTAGTCAGCAGGACCTGATCCAGGCCATTTCATGAGCTCGTTATAATGAGTTTGGGCACCATGAGTTCGAGCACTCAAACAAATTTTTTTATTTATTTTTTTTTCCAGCAAACTCCCTCTCTGAACACAATGCAACCAATAGTAATGCAAGTAAATGTTGCTAAATATCAAGTTGTCAAGCTGTATTTTGACCATTTAATACTTCAGGAGCTTCCATGGGCTAGGACAGTCCCGCATTGCGACCTATTTCACCATAACTTTCCACTCTGTGTTGCATATGGGTGCCAGAACTAAAATTCTAGATCAAGCCCTAGTCAGATGTAGCATGTGTACTTGGGGATGATTGAAGAGAGTGATTGACTATTAATACTGGTACACTTGTATCCACCATAAACAGCGGGTGGTTGGGTGGGTTCAGGTTCCTGTTGCTTCAATGCATTTTGCTGAGAAGCAACAGGAACTTGATAATGCGATGTCTAGCACTGTAATATCACTTGTCTTTATTGCACCATGTAAGCGTCCTGTCTGTGTTTTGTGCGCTGTCCTCAGTGTTTTATAGGGTGGATGGAGGGTGTCTGGTTCCATGCTGCTTCAAAGATTTCTTCTTTGAAGTAGCAGGAACACAACTGGGCTGGGTGGTGCTTAGTTGGTTCGTCGTGATATAGCTGAAATATTGTTGAAAGCGATGTTAAATTCTATTCACTCACTCACTCCACCATAAACAAAAGCACTGAACCACCTGTTTTATTAACAAACTTTACAGGACGTACGACGGGGACGAACCACGCCTGGAATGTAGAACGTAGAACCAACCTGACGATGATGTTGTACAAGCCCAAGACCCCTTCAAACCTCAGCAAGCAGCAGATTTTCGCCAGGATTTCAAAGTTTCCCGAGAAGTCGGAACAAACTGTGCAAAACCTTGTCAGTGCTGTGAACATTGTGGAATGTTGGATCTTGAAGGAATTCCATGACTCGAGACATGTGGAGACAATTCCACAGTTGGAGCTGGACCAATATCTTGAGCGATTCTTCACGGAGGTGAAAAAGACACCGAATGCAGATTATGAGCCATTGTCTTTCAAGAACCTCCGTTCGTTCCTGGCCAGATTCTTGGATGAAAGTGGTTATCCGTGCTCCATCAGCCAATCAGCTGAGTTCAGGAAGAGTCAACTATCGTTCACAAAGAGACGGAAACTTCTTGTGGAAAACTGTCAAAGAAGGCATAAAATCAATAATGCCAGGCTGCTCCAGTTCAGCAAATCCACAAACTAGCCATCTCAAAATCCACCATAGTTCCTCATGGTATCTTTCAGTTTGAAAAAATTGATTGGTTAATTCATATTTTCGAATGGAAATTGGGCATATTGATTGGTTTGTGAAGAAACTTGAAAGAAAATCCAACCAATCAGATTGTCTGTAATGGGTCATTAGGACATGTAGGAATGGGGTTTAAAGGTGAATTGCAAAGGTTTTCATATCTTCCGTTCTGTATTCTTTATGGGTTAGTTAATGCTGGAACTCGTTTGATTTTATTTCAAGTATTTTGTCTGATAGTAGCTTTAGAATTTAAGTGCCTCAAAGATGGTATCTCAAGCCTGTCCAATTTTAGAAATGAAATCTGTATCACTTATCTGCCCCTGTTTGACACTGGTTTGTGACTTCCCATCAGACCACCTGGCTAGATGTCAATATGTCCAGTCTTCGGGAGACTGGTCTGAAGTGATGTCACAATCATGGAAAGATGAAAAATGATGTTTTGCAAAACAGGATTCATCTGGGCTTGGGGTACCAACATTTTAAAAGCTTCTAGAATACAAAATACTTCAAATTAAACCAAGCGAATTAGATTCACAATATTTTCATCATTACATGTATTCAACCAATATAAAATATAAAATTGAGAATCTAAAAACCTTTGCATTTCACCTTTAATAAAAATTTCACAACAGTTTTGTTGGAAAGGACTTTGTTATAATATTAGTCAGATGACTTTTTTCAGGTGCAATAATCTCTGATTTTGCTTGAATGCAACCAGTTCTATCTGATTAACTGTGTTTGATACATCTACCAAATTATGAGGAAACTGTTTTATCTAGTTGTCTTCTGGATGCCTACAAAAAGTGAATCGTCTCGGCCCATATTTTATGGAGTTATACCCCTTTTCGGATGTATTTACCTCCTGATTTTGTGAATATAGTTGTATGTTGTACATCTTATATCTGCAGATGATTCATGTTCGATACAGCTACATGTACTAAATTGTGGAAACTCAAGTCTGGTTGTATTCCACAAACATACAATAAATTTATTGTCTCAGCCCTTTATTGAGTTATACCCCTAAACGGAATGAAATTACTGCGAGTCATGGAAAAAATCCATAATCCATAATATTCGTTGTAAAGTCGTCATCTAAAGAATGATGTATCTCATCACTGTTGCTCTGGACAGCTGCCCCATGTATTTTCAATGTGACAGGGGAAATAACTCGAATATCCCATAATGCTATAGTTTTAATGGCGGATCGTACGGTTGATATTTCTTCGGCGAGATATTTCATGGTGAACAGAAATGCCTGGAAAACACAAGTTTCAGTTTGCTTGACTTTCGAGAAATGGACAACAATGGATTGACTGGGGAAAATGACTGCCAAGGCGATTTGTACCGTAAAGCATGACTCTACGCTTTTATAGGCATTGTATCGTTTGAACGGCAATGATTTTATAGGAATCTACGTGTGATATGGAGATAGTGTGATTTAATGTTTTCTTTTTCTGTAAGTTATTCACGATCATCTGTCTTGTATCGAAGTAATACCTGCCTGCCTGTCTGAGACGATCTAAAACTAGCACAGGGTCGGGGAAGTCTCCATTTGCCCCTTTGAATATCTCCATTGCCAGCCCAACTTTTGTTCAGTGTTGTAGCATATATTGCTGATGCATATTGCTGATGCAAAGGGCGACAGAATGGACAAGACTACATTGTGTAAACTGCTGTCGGCATTCAACTTTTAACAAATAAGTCACTAATTTCAATCATAAATTCCCGGTATACTATTTTACACTTATACATGTAACTTGTTGGAGTTGAGCTGAAACTTTGAGATGGTTATTTTGTATCTCTTTGTACCAGTATCCGATGGTGACCATGTGCAAGCGCCTGGCAGTCATCGAGCTTCTCAACCTCGAGACGACAGCATGTGTAGCATCGCTTCAAGGCCCATATCAGCAGGAAGTGCGAGCATCCTCGATCGAGTCAAGAGCATTTTCAGCCCAACCGAGTGGAAGACGAAAGCTTTCAAAAACATGGTATGGTCAGTGACGATGTTTGAGCGCCTCATTAAGGGTGCTCCTTACAGAGATGAACGGTGCATGGATGAAATACCACCAGGGGACTTGGACACGTATCTGACGGACTTTTATCTCACTGTGAAGAGGCGGGGCGGGCGAGATTACGAGCCCAAATCGCTGACAACGATACGAGATGGCTTCGTGCGATATCTCAAATTACGAGGCTATCCATATTTGATAGTCGGTGGGGCAGGCAGCGTGTTTTTCAACAGTCAGCAAGCTTTTAAGCAGAAATATTACGCTCTAGTTCGCATGTCCAAGGAAATGAAATCAACACAATCTAACTTTGGCAGTGTTACTAATTAGGATTACTAATTAAAGAACCTGGAAAGTCCTTGGGTTCCATTTGACCAATTTCAGGGTTCATATACCTCTTGAAAATTCCTTAACACTCCTGGAATTTAATTGCTAACCTGCTAACCTGGGAGAACCAGTGATCTGATGCCACGCGTTGCTGTGCCAAAATTTGTTGCTGAACTTTGTAAATTTGCTCATTTTTGTTGGAAGTTGTTGTACCAAAGACTCCTGGAACATTAAAATTATATATGTGGAAAGTCCTGGAAAACTCCTGGAATTTTTTCCAACTGTAAGTGTATGAACCCTGCAATTTCCAGGCCTTGAAAGTACTTGAAATTGCAGATTTTTGTTTGTTGGTCCTGAAAACTTAGCCTCGATAAAAAAATCCGTTATTATGTATGGTATTTTTGAGCATTCAGGTATTGAGAATGTGGGAAATATCTGGGCATGTATATGTACTTTGTGAAAGGTGCTTGAAACTCCTGGGGGAAAAAGGTTGATTTTAGGTCCTTGAAAATCCTGGAAAAAAATATTTTTTCAAGAAGGGTGGGAACGTCCGAACCTTGTCAGGAATCCTGTCAGAAACTCTGTCATGAACCATATCAGCAAGCATATCAGGAGCTCTGTCAGGAAGCATATCAGAAACTCTGTCGGAAGCATATCAGAAACTCTGCCAGGAACCCTGTCAGGAACTCGGTCGGGAAGCATGTCTGGAACCCTGCCAGGAAGCATGTCCGAAACTCTGTCAGGAAGTATATCCGGAACCAGGTCAGGAACTCTGACGGGAACTCTTTCACCTCTATAAAGCATGCATTGTATTTCTAGAAAGCATTCCTCTGTTATAGTAAAGGAACCATGTGTGCATCTGATCTCAGCCACTGGACTACATTGTACATTGTATGTGTACATGTATATCTGGGCATTTTTCCCACTCACATCTTGATCGTCTCAATCCACAATATAACAGTTTGACTGTAATACAATGTATCGTCTTTGACTCTAATGGGGTCCTACATATAGCCCTTGGCTGGGTGGGGCTTATTTGGTTCTGAAATATATTGTTGAAAGCGACGTAAAATCCTATTCACTTACTCACCTTACATATAGCCTCCTTTTCAAACCAGTGTGGCCAATGGAATTTGGGAGCCTGATCTAGACTTCTATTTTGGGTACCCAAACATGATGTGGCTAGGCATGGTAAAAAGGATAGTGGTGTGGGACGGCTGAAGCCAATGAAGCTCTTGGAGTATTAAATAGTCTAAAATACAGCCTCACAACTTGATATTTAGCAATACAGGTAGGACTTCGGGTTTCAGCATAGAAGAAATTTGTAACATTTAGTGCCCATATAATGCAGTTACAATGGGTCTAAAAATGGCCTGGATCAGGACTTGACTTAACAATTTGACTTTACACACGTGTAGTGTCGTATATTTGTCAGTCATTGGCTTTCGGGATTTGGCATCTCTGTACATGTACAATGTACATGTACCAGGTACGTGTAATTGATGTTACAATCGCAGTTTGAATTTCATGATACAATAAAATTTATTAAAATATTGTAGAAATATAATTATGATGTACATGTACACCATTACGATTACATGTATGAATAGCCTATTCATTATTAATCATGTTTGTAAAATTGAAGGTTCTACCAAATGGTCCCCACACCTCAATATTTATACTAAACCGTTGTAAGGGGGTAGGCCTATATTTAACATTTTATAACTGTTCACTGTCTTGGGCATGGTTAGAGTCGGAATAGAACAAACTCAAAACTCTCAAGTATCAAGCCTGGTTGAAAATGACAAAGGCCAGATATGTTGATCCGTGATCAGTCTGATTACGGATGATCGTAGCAATTGTTTTTGGTGACAACCTTGATTGGGACAGCTGGAAGCTGGCAGTTGGTTGTCTGTTGGACAACTGAATTCAAAACTTAATTTTTATACGCCCGCCAAAAGGCGGACGTATTATGTGATGGCGGTTTCCATCCGTGTGTCCGTCTGTCCGTGCGTCCGTGCGTCCATCTGTCCGTCCCTCGTGTCCGGTCTATATCTGTGAACGTTTTCTATCCACAGTTGCAATTTGTTGTGAGTGGATACACTAGGTGGAGACAATGTGTCGCGTACCAAAATTGAGGTCGAGGTCAGACTCAGAGGTCAAAGGTCACTGTTGCCTAAAATCAGGAAATCATTGATCATTGACAGTTTTCTATCTACAGTTCTAATTTTTGGTGAGTGGATGCCCTGGGGGGGAATGATGTGTTGCATACCAAATGTAGGTCGAGGTCAGAGGTCAAAGGTCAGTGTGACTGAAAAATCAGGAAATCATTAAAAATTTCTAATTTTTTGTGAGTGGATTCAATAGGGGGTAATGAAGTGTAGCATACCAAACAATAGGTCACGGTCAAAGGTCGCTGTGACCCCAAAATCAGGAAATTATTAAAAATAACAGTTTCTGTGTCAGTAGATACATTAGTGGGACATGTGTCACCTACCAAAATGTAGGTCAAGGTCAAAGTCAAGGTCACTGTGACCCCAAAATCGTGAAATTGTTAAAAATCATGATTTTTTGAGTCCATTGAGAAATTACAGGGAGCTGTTTTGTCATGTACCAAAATTTAGGTCCAGGTCAATAGACAAGGTCACTGTTATCCCAGAATCAAGGTGAAAGGTCAGTGTGACCTAAAAATCAGGAAATCAATAAAAATTACTAATTGTTTGTGAGTGGATTCAATAGGGGGAAATGAAGTGTCGCAAACGAAAAATTGGGTCAAGGTCAAAGGTCACTGACCCCAAAATCAGGAAATTATTAAAAATAACATTTTATGTGTCACATACCAAAATGTAAGTCAAGGTCAAAGGTCAAGGTCACTGTGACCCCCAAAATCATGAAATTCATAAAAATCATGATTTTTTTGTGTCCATTGATACATTGAGGGATGACGATGTGTCGTGTACCAAAATTTAGGTCAAGGTCACTGTGACCCCAAAATCAAGCCTGTCGAAGATGAAGTCGTGTAATGCGATGTTGCGTTCTGTCCATTCATCCATTAACATTCGTTGTCCATGCGATATCTCTAGTTTCAAGGTATGTCTTGGTACCAAACTTTGAGTATACCTTACTCGCATGGCAAAGAGGAGCCATACATTTTGAGATCAATTTGTCAAAGGTCAAGGTCACAGTCCCCCAAAACTGAATCAAGTTTAGCTGACTCTATGTAGGTTGGAATATTCAGAGTTCTCTCCCATACATGTACATGGCATTTGTCCTGTGGAGTTGTCTCCCATGTTTGAAACAGGTGCATTTAGTTAAACTGTTGTGAAATTAAAATCATACATTTACTAATTTAACTGTGAGAGGGGTCCTTTATGAACTTCATACCTGTTTATTAACTCAAGAACAAATATTTACTTCATCACTTCATCAAGACTGCACAAATTGAAAAATTCTGCTTAACCCAAATATGGGTTACGCTAAAAAAATTTGGGTAACCATTCTCTGATTTGCATAACCCATCACTATTGTATACAGGTTAATATCCGTAATTCAAGTGAACTGAAAATGGGTTACGCATAATGAAAATTGCGTAACCAAACCCTCTTGTTCGCGCAATTTGTGCAGGCCTGTTCATGAAAAATTCTCTCGCCTGAAAAAAAATCCATTTGCAGGAAAACTACTATTTTCTTGTGTTTGGCTATTGTCGATTTCAGTATTGGATATATGTGAGCTCTTGACTCTTGATTCAAGGTCAATGTGTTACCAAGAGTTAAGCTCATTTTAGTTTATCATTCAATATAAGATGTGATATATGTTACATTGTCGGAAGCACAAAATTGTAGACCTTTCTCTGGATTGATAGCTACCAATTGGAATCAAGGCTAGTAAACAACCTTGAAATTTGGACCAATGTAATTCCAGATATACAATGTACGGGCATATATTGAAGCCCCTTGGGCTCTTGTTCCCCTTGTAATAATGGTAATCTGTGAACAGAATTGATGGAATTGTATGTAATAAACATGTTAAAGATTATAGTCCATTTTTGCTGGGTTTTCTGTTTCAATTTGATGCACGTTTCACTTTGATCAAATAAATCTGTTCAGTGGTCAAACTATTAAATTTTGATGACAACCACTTGTAAAGAGTGAATCAAATAGCCTGTATGGTTTACGTATTACTGCCATCAGTCATTGAATGTGTCACATGATTCTTGTATGCCGTACATCTGACCCTCGGTTCTCTATTGCCAGTACTGGATCATGTGATCGTGGGAAAGGGCGACTCGAGAGACCATGAAGTTCCCACCGGAAGACACTGGAGATCTGGATCACGGACCACAGGATCGTACATCTTGAGCCGAATGCCCAATATAGCGGACAAACCGAAGTCCACTGTTAGACATATTGTCTCCTCAGTCGGCAGCTTTGAGAGATGGCTCTTAAACTCCTCACACAGCGACGCCAGGGTAATCGAAGATATCCCACCAGCGGAACTGGATGCCTACCTAGCTGAATTTTACTTTGTTGTGCGGAAGGCAGAGGGGGAAGAATATGGCCCGAGTTCTTTCAAGTCGGTTCGCTCTTGTCTGGATCGTTTCCTGAAGGATGTGAATTACCCGTGTTCTATCACTAGGTCGCCTGAGTTCACCAGGAGCCAGGAAGCATACAAGATACGGAGAGCGGAACTAGTGAAGCTTGCTATGGCCAAGAACAGTCAACCTGGTGTTCTGTAATCGAAAATGCTTTTTCTGGTCTGCAGGGCTTACATGTAGTATATCTCCAGAAAGATTCAGTTGACTGACAAGATTTAGAATCGAAATGAATTCTCACACACGAGCACTTTCACGAGAATCTGTGAACAGAATTTTCCTAGGGATTCTCATGATAAAACTTTAGGATGTAGGGCCTATTGCCTTCGTCTGATGAACTATAGATTGCCCTCACAACTGAACTCTTGTGTTCTTTCACTTCACTCTCCAACAAAGACAGGAGTTTGCGAGAGACAATTTATGCTTCCATGCTAGCTGCAACTACCAAGCAGTGTTTCTAAAGGATGCTGTAATAGGCATTTCACCATAATTTGCACTATAATAGACCATTCACACACTCCGTTTTAATGAGATATTTAGAAACGTAATCAGAACTTTTGGACATAACAGAATGGAAATAAACGAATCTGTGAATCATCAGACATTCCTGACAACTGCAGGATTTGCCAGGAGTCACTTGGCAAATCCAAGTGGATTGTCATGTACATACAACTTCAGAAGAATCTTATTGAAAATTGAAATCTAATGAAATGAAATCTACAATGGCAACATTCTTTCCCAGACTATCTGAGGTACATGTACAAGATAAATAGGGGGCAATCCCAGTTTGATAATAAATATTTTGTGAATAGTCAGTTTTATATTATTTTAGATTCATAACTGCTCAGCTGCTGAGCCTCTTCGTAAAGTGGGCAGTGATATTGTCAGGAGTGAGCACCAATTCATCTTGCATCTTATCTGAATAGAACCAGTGGACCATCAGGGCCGTAGCCAGGATTTACTGAGGGGTGGTTCGCCTTCACTCAAAAAGGGCACATCGGGGGGTTAGCTGTATGGCAAATAGGGGGTTCTCTTCAGTTTGAAAAGTGCATTTATATGATAAAAATATATAATATTACCGAAAGGGGAGTTCGCCCGAACCCAGAAAACCCCTCTTCAGGGTGTGAAATAGCCCTTTGCGCGGGCAACCTAAATTTTCTTTGGGCAACCAAATTCTGTCCAAATTGCAATGCATTTGGATGTGTTGGTTTCCCGTGCTTGCCGATGGGCAACAAGAATTTGTTTGTCTATTTCATACCCTGCCTCTTGGCTACGGGCCTGACCATCCAGTCTGTCATCATGGGTGCAGACACTCTACATGTATGTCTCGAAACAATGATTAAAGAAAACAGGTGGTAGGGATATGAACATTGGCAGTTTTATGCCATTCTTGCCTTAGACTAAAGAAAACCATTGCTGGGTAAAAATGAACACAGTACAATGCGTCAAATACACAAGGGCTCTCAACTGAAAGTTAGCACTGCTGCAATAGCTCAATTCGGAAAGGGTTTTGTCTCCCTTGTTCCACTAGGAGTGTGGTGGTGCAGAGAACTTCCGGTAAGTACAAAACGCCCCCACAATTAGTTTGTTAATTAAATATTCTATTTTTCTAGAAAATTATCTTTCTAGTGTGAATGTGTACAGTCTCTATCAGTTCATGTAGAATCAGGGTACGAAATAGCCCTTTGCCCGGTTGCCCGGGGCAAACTAAATTTCCTTTGGGCAGCCAAATTCTGTCCAAATTCCAATGCAATTTGGATGTGTTGGTTGCCCGTGCTTGCTGATGGGCAACTAGAATTTGTTTGTCTATTTCATACCCTGAGAATATATCAACAGTATAGATTTCCAAACAAATATTCTGGCATAGTATTCAAAATAATTGCGGGTGCCTTTGTTGAATGTGAAACCGAGGCGACTTCTTCCCAAAGCAGCTTTTCATACCTCTAATCTTAAAGAGCAGCAGTTATTCAGGGGGAGATGTACCAGAGCATGATTTAGACTTACGGCAAACCATACATGACACAAAGCCTAGCATGGCTCAATGGGACTGCCAAAACCCATGGAATCTGAAGCTCCAGAAGTATTACATGATCTACATGTAAACTGGACAACTGGATATTATAGCAACATTTTTTGCATTAACATTTATTTCAGCATACATGTTCAGAAAAGAAATTTGTAAAAAAAAAAAAAAATTGATAAAAATATTTACATATATATACATTTTTTTTACACTTTCCTCAATTTGTCACAAAATTCAAGTGTCTAGCTAGTCCATTCAATATTCAGTCGTCGTCCATTAAAGAATTTCCACATCCATATTCAAAAACGTATTCCATATTCCAGCATTAAGCACCAAATTCAACAAAAACAATCATAGTGTGTATGCCTATAAACCCATGATATCCAAACCTGTAACACTGTGTACTGTTTGTGCTGTTAATTTTTGAGGCTATCAGAAGGTGGTATGTATTATCACAGGCCTGCAAAACAAGAGTTTTGAGGGGTGTGGGCGGTGGTATTAGGGTGAAGTGTCGAAATATGGGGCCTCTATATATAACCTCATGCTTTATATAAATCCACATCAAGGTGTGAAACTGACTTTGGGTGAATCGAGAAATAAACGGTTTACCGCAAAACAAAATACATTGATCAGCATATTCTACAAGTATCACTTTATATATTCCCGTCGTCAAATTAGTAAATTTGTGCAATTTTTTTACCTTTGCCGGTCGATTCAAAATCCAACGTAACAGTCCATCCATCTAGGAACAGTTAGGTTATGGCGGGCTTCGTTGTCAATTCTGATTGGTCAGTCGCGACACGCCTCCGGCAAGAGAGGTCACGTACTGATCAGCTGTCGCGACTGACCAATCAGAATTGAGAACGAAGCCCGCCATAATCGAACTGTTCCTAGATTGATGGACAGTTACGTTGGATTTTGAATCGCCCGGCAAACATGGCAAAGGTAAAAAATTGCACAAATTTACTAATTTGACGACGGGAATATATACATGTAGTCATACTTGTAGAATATGCTGATATATTTTGTTTTGCGGTAAACAGTTTATTTCTTGATTCACCTAAAGTGCGTTTCACACCTTGATGTGGATTTATATAAAGCATGGGGTTATACTGTATATAGAGACCCCATATTTCGACACTTCACCCTAATACCACCGCCCACACCCCCCAAAACTGTTTTGTGGGCCTGTGGTATTATCTAGAGTTTGCATTTACTGCTGGCCACCATATGCAATATTCTAAACACAGCTGAAGGTAGTAAGTAGTTTCTGTCCCTCACGGGCATTGCCCGTGCATCCATCCGGCCAAAAAATAACTCGGGGTTCAAAATGATCAGTCATTTTTAGCTCATCTGGGCCGAAGGCCCGATGGGCTTATGTCATGGCCTGACTGTCCGTCGTGCGTCGTCCGTCGTGTGTCGTGCATCGTGCGTCGTCCGTAAACATCTTCTTCTCTGAAACCGCTTGACCGATTAAGCTGAAACTTGGCATGCATGTTCCCCCCAATGAGGACACCAGAATTTGTTCATGGGGTGTCGATACGATTTCAAATATGGCTGCCATGGCGGCCATCTTGAATTTGGCAGTGAAATCTTGTCATCATTATTTTTCGTTAACTACTTCATGGATCTTTCTCAAATTTGGTACACTGGTTCCCCTTTGGGTCTAGTTGTAAAAAATGTGTACTTTAGTCCAATTTGAATATCCAATATGGCCACCAGGCGGCCATCTTGGATTTTCCCATGAAGCTTTATCGCGATTTCTCAGGAACTACTTTATGGATCTTTCTCAAATTTGGTACACAGGTTCACCTTGGGGTTTAGTTGTGCAAGATACCTTTTGCGGTCTGATTCAGAAATCCAATATGGCTACATGGGGGCCATCTTGGATTTCCCGATGAAACATTATCGTGATTTCTCAGGAAGTACTGCATGGATCTTTCTCAAATTTGGTACACAGGTTTCCCTTGGGGTCTAGTTGTACAACATGTGTACTTTAGTCCAATCTGAATATCCAATATGGCCACCAGGCGGCCATCTTGGATTTCCCCATGAAACTTTGTTATCGCGATTTCTCAGGAACTACTTCATGGATCTTTCTCAAATTTGGTACACAGGTTCCCCTTGGGGTCTAGTTGTGCAAGATACCTTTTGTGGTCTGGTTCAGAAATCCAATATGGCTACCAGACGGCCATCTTGAATTTCCCGATGAAACATTGTTGTCGTGATTTCTCAGGAACTACTGCATGGATCTTTCTCAAATTTGGTACACCGGTTCCCCTTGGGGTCTAGTTGTGCAAGATACCTTTTCTGCTTCGATTCGAAAATCCAATATGGCCACCAGGCGTCCATCTTGGATTTCCCCATGAAACATTGTTATCTTGATTTCTCAGGAAGTACTGCATGGATCTTTCTCAAATTTGGTACACAGGTCTCCCTTGGGGTCTAGTTTTACAACATGTGTACTTTAGTCCAATTTGAATAACCAATATGGCCACCAGGCGACCATCTTGGATTTCCCCATGAAACTTTGTTATCGCGATTTCTCAGGAACTACTTCATGGATCTTTCTCAAATTTGGTACACAGGTTCCCCTTGGGGTCTAGTGCAAGATATCTTTTGTGGTCGGATTCAGAAATCCAATATGGCTACCAGGCGGCCATCTTGGATTTTCCGATGAAACATTGTTGTCGCGATTTCTCAGGAACTACTGCATGGATCTTTCTCAAATTTGGTACACTGTTTCCCCTTGGGGTCTACTTGTGCAAGATACCTTTTCTGCTTCGATTCGAAAATCCAATATGGCCACCAGGCGGCCATCTTTGATTTCCCCATGAAACATTGTTATCGTGATTTCTCAGGAAGTACTAAATGGATCTTTCTCAAATTTAGTACACCGGTTCCCCTTGGGGTCTAGTACACAACATGTGTACTTTAGTCCAATTTGAATATCCAGTATGGCCACCAGGCGGCCATCTTGGATTTCCCCATGAAACTTTGTTATCGTGATTTCTCAGGAAGTACTGCATGGATCTTCCTCAAATTTGGTACACAGGTTCCCCTTGGGGTCTAGTTGTGCAAGATACCTTTTCTACTTCGATTCGAAAATCCAATATGGCCACCAGGCGGCCATCTTTGATTTCCCCATGAAACATTGTTATCGTGATTTCTCAGGAACTACAACATGGATCTTTCTCAAATTTAGTACACAGGTTCCCCTTGGGGTCTAGTACACAACATGTGTCGGCTTACAAACAAAAGGACTTCGCATAGGCCATCTAAATGTTCAACACATTCTCCCCAAAATTGATGAACTACGTTCTCTCTTAGCAACAACAAATGAACTGGACATATTTGGGTGTACTGAAACATTTCTAAAAAAGAAAGTTAAGAATAGAGAAATAAAGATCGAAGGCTATATGCCAGAACGTAGGGATAGGGCAAGCAAAGATGGGGGTGGCGTAATAGCCTATGTAAGTATCAATATACCTTACAATAGACGTAAGGAACTAGAAAGCAAAGAAATAGAAGTAATATGGATTGAAACAAAAATACAATACACCAAGCCAATCTTAATAGGATTTTTATACAGACCAGAATCGAAAGTATCGTGGATGGAAGATTTTGAAAACATGATGAACATTGTTAGCGCAGAATCTAAAGAAATCATCCTACTTGGAGATTTCAACCTTGATCTCCTGGAAAACAAAAACAAAAAGTGGCTTCAATTAACAGATACTTTTCAACTGAAACAGCTCATAAGTGAACCGACAAGAGTAACAAAAAAATCAAAAACACTTATTGATCATATCTATGTCTCTTGTCTAACAACGAAAAAGTCAAAAACTTCACCGTGCCCAGACTAGCACTGAGTGACCATTATGCAGTATGTGTTTCGTACAAAAACAAACAGAAAGCTAAATCAAATTCACAAAATCATAAAACTGTCAGGTTCAGAAACATGAAAAATTTTGAATCTGAACGCTTCCTATCAGACTTAGCTGAAAAACCTTGGTCTGCAATGAAAACAACTAATAATCCAAACGAAGCTCTTAAAATGTTCACAGATTACTTCAGTGAAGCACTGGACAATCATGCCCCATTTTGTGAGCGAAGAGTTAAAAGTAATAAATTGCCTGATTGGCTCCATGATGAAGAAGTGTTAGAGGCACGAAAACATAGGGATCAGTTTCATGCTGAAAAAGATTTTGATAATGCTAAAATATGGCGAAATAAAGCCAATTGTCTTGTTCACAAGGCAAAGAAAAAACATTTTGAAAACCTTATAAACAGAAATAAAAGTAAGCCTGAAGGCATATGGGACGTCCTTCGAGAAATAGACAAGGATACAACTAACTATGCACCCAGAAGACTAAAATCAACCAGCGAGTATTTGCAGTTACAGACTCCAAATGAATACACAACCGATAAAACACAAATAGCAAATGAAATCAACAATTATTTTACAGATATTCCTGCCCAGCTTAACAAATGTAATAATTCAGTTGACACTCTGTATGCATCCACTCAATCATTTGAAAGACTGGAAAATTTTGTTAATGACAAGGTCCCTAAAAATGTCCATTTTGAAATACCTCAAATAAAAGTAGAAACTGTATATAAACATCTTAAAAACCTGAACATAAACAAAAGTACTGGACCAGAT